>CAJQZJ010031511.1:2134093-2150425 GCA_907164525.1 Lophiomys imhausi
TCAAGTAGGCTTCATCCCAGGAATGCAGGGATGGTTCAACATATGAAAGTCTATCAACGTCATTCACCATATAAACAAGATGAAAGAAAAAAAAACAACATGATAATCTCGCTAGATGCAGAAAAAGCATTTGACAAAATCCAACACCCCTTCATGCTAAAAGTTCTGGAGAGAACGGGCATACAAGACCGTACCTAGAAATAATAAAGGCAATATACAGCAAGCCGGTGACTAGCATCAAGTTAAATGGAGAGAAACTTGCAGCATTTCCTGTGAACTCAGGGACAAGACAAGGATGCCCACTTTCACTGTATCTCTTCAATATAGTACTTGAAGTTCTTGCTAGAGCAATAAGACAACAAAAAGAGATCAAGGGGATACAAATTGGAAATGAAGAAGTCAAATTATCCCTATTTGCAGATGATATGATAGTATACATAAGTGACCCCAAAATTCCACCAGAGAACTCTTATTGCTGATAAACACCTTCAGCAAGGTGGCTGGATACAAAATTAACTCAAAAAAAGTCAGAAGCCCTTCTATATACAACAAACAAATGGAATGAGAAAGAAATATGGGAAACAACCCCCTTCACCATTGCCACAAACAATGTAAAATACCTGGATGTAACTCTAACCAAGTAAGTAAAGGACCTATACAACAAGAACTTCAAGCCCTTGAAGAAAGAAATGGAAGAGGCCTTTAGAAGATGGAAAGATCTCCCATGTTCATGAATAGGTAGGATCAACATAATAAAAATGGCTATTCTACCAAAAGCAATATATAGATTCTATGCAATTCCTATCAAAATACCAACACAATTCTTTATAGACCTGGAAAGAGCTATTCTCAATTTCATATGGAACAACAAAAAGCCCAGAATAGCTAAATCAATCCTGTACAATAAAAAAGCATCTGGAGGTATCACCATCCCAGATTTCAAGCTGTACTACAGAGCAATAATAATAAAAACAGCATGGTATTAGTATAGAAACAGACCAGTAGATCAATGAAATCGAATTGAAGACCCAAACATGGACCCACACACCTATGGCCAACTAATTTTTGACAAAGAAGCAAAAACCGCACAATGGAAGAAAGACAGCATCTTCAACAAATGGTGCTGGTCCAACTAGATGTCCACTTGCAAAAGAATGAAATTAGACCCATACTTATCACCTTGTACAATACTTAAATCCAAGTGGATCAAAGACCTTAACGTAAGGCCGGTCACCCTAAATCTACTAGAAGAAAAAGTGGGGGAAAACCCTCAAACTCATTGGCACAGGTGACAACTTCCTGAACAGAACACCAATAGCTAAGGACCTAAGACCAACAATCCTTCTCACACCTATCAGCATGACTAAGATCAAAAACTGAAATGTCAGCACATGCTGGTGAGGTTGTGGAGAAAGGGGAACACTCCTCCATTGCTGGTGTAAGTGCAAACTTGTACAACCTGTGTGGAAATCAGTCTGGCAATATCTTAGAAAATTTGGAATAGCTCTACCTCAAGACCTAGCCACACCAGTCCTGGGTATAAGTCCAAACAATTCTTTATCAAACCACAAGGAGATATCCTCAAGTATGTTCATAGCAGCTTTGTTTGTAATAGCTGGAAACTGGAAACAACCCAGATGTCCCTCAACTGATGAATGGATAAAAAAGCTGTGGTACATCTACACAATGGAAGACTTGACTTCTTGGATGGAATAACCATTTCTCACAAACACTTTCACTATTATTTCTATTATTGTGGGGAGTTAGAGAGAGTGGCAAGCCAAATGTGATTTAAGATTGTTCCCAGCTTTTGTATCTTCTGGAACTGGGTTTGAATCTATACACCACAAGCTCTGTAGTAAAGCTTCATTTCATCTCTGTACAGTATCATATCCCTTCTATGGGATATGTCTATTGTCACCTGTGCCAATGAGTTTGAGGGTTTTCCCCCACTTTTTCTTCTAGTAGATTTAGTGTGACCGGCCTTATGTTAAGGTCTTTGATTCACTTGGATTTAAGTTTTGTACAAGGTGACAAGTATGGGTCTAATTTCATTCTTTTGCAAGTGGACATCCAGTTGGACCAGCACCATTTGTTGAAGATGCTGTCTTTCTTCCATTGTGTGGTTTTTGCTTCTTTGTCAAAAATTAGTTGGCCATAGGGGTGTGGGTCCATTTTTGGAGATGTTGCTGCAAAGAGCCAAGTGAACTCTCCAGAGATAGGATTTGGCAGGAACATCTGAGACCCTGAGCTGGAAGATTATTAGCTAGGAAGAAGCTAGGGTAAAAGACAGCTGTCAGAAATGCATGATGAAACAGAAAGGATTGGGCAGTGCCACTTTGGTGGACCCAGGATACCTGGAGTTGATTTCAGAGAGTAACAAAGAGAAAAGGGAAAATGTGGAGAGCCACACCTCCTGTTGCCAAGGCAAAGGTACAATTATTGCTGAGAACATACTAATCCCAAAGATATTAAATTTGATCTTGGCTAGGAGGGTTGTAAGGAGAATATGATTTGAATTAAACTTGGTGCTACCTTAAAAAATCTTTACATTATCAAGAAGTAAATGCAAAAGGGGTATTAGGATGGATGTACATAGTCATTCCAATCTCAGGGCTCCATATTTACATATCAAAATGACAGTGTTTACTCAGCTTTTTGGATTCTCATTAACTCTTATTTGCAGCATGGATACCTTGTGCTCTCCAGGTTTGTGTGATCATAGGTTAGCTATTTGCCATATTGACATATGTGTTTAAAACATATTAACTAAGTATATTTTCATAATAAGAAGGATATTTTCACTTTACTCTCCAACGAACCTAAAGCTGAATATGATGTAATAACCAAGTGATGAATTAGAGAAAAGAACACAAACATGCCCTCGTTTGTTTCTTCTCACCCCTATTTCACATGTGACTGTCAATAAAAAGGATAGATTTTACCATTTACTCAGGGAGTGAGTTCAGGGTAGACATAAAGGAAGAGGGTCATATTTCAGTCAGGGTGGGCTGGAGCATGTATGTGGTGGTGCTCCACAGCTTCAGTGGAAGTGCAGTGTCCCTGAGCCATGGGTTCTTCACTCTAGGACCCAGATGTGTAGTGAACCTCTTTTTGATGCATGGCTCAAATGACATGGACGGAAGTGTGTCTCCCACAAAATGTGTTTGATGAAGCCTTAATCCCCAATGTGATGGCATTGTGAGGGAGAGCCTATGGGTGGTAATGAAGCTGGAATTAGGTTTGAGGTGTGAAGCACCTGTGATAGGATTTCTGTTTTATTAAATTTTATATCAACAAAATTTACACAACCCTTCAATGTGAGTATGTGAAGACACAAATGATAAACCAGGGTGAGGAGAACCTGTCAAAAAAAAAAACCTCACCATGGTAGCCCAAGATCTGAATCATGGATCTGAAGTCTCAGAATTAGTTTCTGTTGGTTAAGTCAACCAAGCAATTGTCATTTTGTTATGGAAGACTAAACTGGTCTATAAAACACACCATTCTTGTAGTAGTGGGCAAAAGGTAAGGTAAACTCTCTCACACCAGAGCTGTTCCTCAGTCTCTTCTAGTGCTGTGTTCTCATTACCCCCAAAACTAACATGGCCAAACCTGAGATCAGAGTGGTTCAGGATTCTAATCTTCTTGCAGGCCCCAAAATTTGTTAAAAAAAAAAATGTGTGTTGTTTGCACTGCGCTAAACCAAAGTGTGATATCTGCATTGTATTTGGCAAGCAGAGGGGATCCATCTGATTAGCTAGCCAATGATAACACAGTTCTAGATGATATCCTATAATAGAAAGATCAAAAGTCATATTTTTATCTATATTTTTCTATTTCTTAACCTTTTTAAAACCCCAAGAGAGGGAGCAAAATAATGTTTTGTGGTGATCTCAGGAATTCAGAAGGTTTTTTTTTTTTTTTAACTGACCAGAAAAGTAGACAAAGAGGATTAGGAAAGAAAAACAGAATATTCCTTGGTTTCTTGCTTGCATTTCAACTCAATCCCCAGCTGTATATGTGGTGCTTTGTTTGTTTTCTCTAAGAAAATTCCCTGTAAGACAGTGCTACTATTTTCAATTTACAAGATGGAAAATTGAGGCTTCATGGTTTCATACAAGTCACCGAAGGTACAAAGGGATTTAAACCCACCTATGGCTATCTAAAGCTTCCCTGCCTAAAGCAGATATGTTAATCTCAGAATAAGAACAAAGCCATAGCAAAATGAAAAAGGTATGTTATTCTCCTGGAGAGTTTGATGGTAGAGCTCAGGTTACTCTATGGAGAAAATGTCCTGCAGTGTAACTTCTTGAGTCCTCCAACTTGCACCATCTGTTTATGAATATGTGTACTCATTTACCCAAGTGATATTTATTGAGGACTATGGACAGCTATTCCAGTAACTTCTTAGAATATAGCTGTGGATAGGACGGGTGAATCTGTGCTTCTGTGTCCTTAGATACTCTCAGTCGAGACAGTAACTCAGCCATCAGCTACAATTGCAATGAATGACACTAAAAAGAAGTAAGGCACATGAGAGCTAATTCCCTCTTTTGGAACAGAGATCTCAGGGAAGATGATGCTTAATTTTGAGTTCTGTTGGTGAATCACAGAACAGTGGCTGTTGGTCTGGTTTCTTCTTGGAGCCTCCCTTTAGTCATTTCACTCCTCAAAGAAATCACAGTTGAGGATCTGAGTACTGGAATAAGTTAATGGGTCTGAAGGTTCCCTTTGGGCCTCATCAGCTCTATTGTAGACCAAGTTGGGGGTCTTGGCTATCATGTCATGAATGAATACTGAATATCTCTTTAAAACTCAAATTGGAAGTTAATCCTCAAACTCATAAGTACATACCATGTAAACATTGGTTTACATTACTTACATTGGAAAGTAACTTGGATTAGATAAACCTATCAAGATCATAACCCCTGCCCATACTGGAAGTGGTGACTTTCTGAAAAGAGAGATTTGAACTGACATGTGCCTTCTCAGTCTTACCATGTGACACCTTCTTATATGTTATAATATAGCAAGAAGGTCCTCACTAGATGCTGTTCAGTTGCTGAAGCTACAGTCTTGGACTTCCCAGTCTTCTGAACCATGAGCTTAAGCTCATACATGGTTAACTATGTATGAATTACTCTGTTCAACAGAAAATAGATAATCAGTAAGACCTTGATTTTTAGGTTGAAATTAGAGTTATTTCCATTCTAAAATTCTTAGCTTAAATTTCATTATTCAGAGATACTGGGGCTTGCAGAGGTAGTATGAGAGACCACAACAATTATTCCATTTAAGGCAGGACTGCAAATTTTCCTTAAATAATTCTAGGCTTTCATTTACACCCTCTCCACCTCCCCTGTACTTAGTTAGAGAATACCTCCAGTCTCAAACTGCCAATTACATCCTCCTAGTAGCCTCTGCCATACTTTCAGGTGGTTTGGAATAACTTCAGGGCTCTGCATAGGGTCTAATACTTACTACTGTGGCAGTGTGTCTCAACACTGGTATTACACTAAAATTAACCGAGAGTTTTAAGTAAATGTCTATTCTACCTCCATAAATTTTGGTTCTAGTGGTCTTGTGTATCATTGATTTAAAAACTTGAACTAATTATATTTAAAATATAAAATATTTTTATTAATTTAATACCTGCATGCAATATATTTTGATCATGTATTCATCTTCTTTTAACTGTCCAGATCTAAATGTCCCCCATCTAACTTCATGCCTGCTTTTTAAGCATTTCAACTCTAATTTGTGCTGCTCATATATTCATGGGTGTGGGGTTTTTACTGTAGCCTGGTCTACCCACCAGAGGCCATACCCTTAAGAAAAACAGATTCTCCCTTTCCTAGCAGTCACCACCTGTCAGCAGTTCCTCAGTTATTCACAGTGAGTGCTAGAATATTGACTGGCTTAATCATGTTCAGCTCTTGTGCAGGCAAAAACAGATGCTGTGAGTTCGTGTGTGCAGCCGTCCTGTCATGTCCTCCTGACATCTGCCTCTGCTTCCACAATGGTGCCTAAACCTTTGTGTAAGGGAATGTTCTATTTACAGCTAACAGCTCCACAGACCCTCATTCTCTATATTTTGACCAGTTGTGAGTTTCTCTGAACCACTGTGCACTACACAAAGAAACTTTGCTGTTAAGATCTGAGATATACACTATTCCATGAGTATAGACATATGAAATCAGAGGATAGTTTGATATTCCTAAGTACTTCTAAAATGTGGATTCACTACTCTATGATAGCACATTTCATCTGTTTTCAGGTTCTTACTTGTTCATCATCCTCATAAGACCCCAGGTTCTCCCACTGTGGTACTTACATACCGTAGTTATCTTAGATTCTTTAACATTGATGCATGGAGGTGTCCAAGAAATATTTCTTGAAAGTATAATCAACATTGAAAGCATCACACTTCTTTGATGTTTTAATGAAATTTTCTTTCTTTTTTAAAATTTTTTGGATTTTTCCCCATTAACTAATTAATTTATTTAATCACTTTACAGCTTGATGGCAGATCCCTCCCTTCTCTCCTCCCAGTCCTACCCTCACATCCCTCTCTCCCCCTTCCTCCTTCCCTTCTCCTCAGAAAAAGGAAGGCCCCTCTTAGATACTAGTCCTCTCTGGCACATCAAGTCTCAGCAGGATTAGGTACTTTCTCTCCCACTGAGGCCAAACAAGGAGCCCATCTAGGGGAAAGGGATCCAAAGGCAGGCAATAGAGACATCCCCTGCTCAAGTTGTTAGAGAACCTACCTGAAGAGCAAGCTACACATCTGCTACATATGCACAGAGGGCCTAGGTCCAGCACATGAATGCTTTTTGGTTGGTGGTTCAGTCTCCGTGAGCCCACATGGGCCTAGATTAGTTTCTTCTGTAGGTCTTCTTGTGGTTTCCTTGACACCTCCAGCTCTTTCAATCCTTCCTCCCACTCTTCCACAAGACTCCCCAAACTCTGCCTATTGTTTGACTGTGGGCCTCTTCAACTGTTTCCATTAGCTGCTGGATGAAGCCTCTAAGGAGACAGTTAATGTCAGGGGGTAGGTCAGTCTTTGGTTGGCCATTCCCTCAATGTCTGCTCCATTTTTACCACTGCATTTTCTTGTAGGCAGGACAAATTTTGGGTAGAAGGTTTTATGGGTGGGTATCCCCCTTGCTCCACTGGAAATCCTGCTTGGCTACAGGAGGTGGTAAATTATTCTCTGCTAGGAGTCTCATCTAGGGTCACTCCCATAGACTCCTGGGAGCCTCCCCTGTCCCAGAGATGCCCCCTCTACCGATTTTCTCCCCACACCAGATATTTACTCCTGTTCTCCTCCCTCTCCCCTCTTCCACCAAGTCCCCTCCCTTGATCTACTTCAGATGTCTATTTTATTTCCCCTTCTGAGTGAGATTCAAGCATCCTCCCTTGGAACCTACTTATTACATAGTTTCTTTGAGTTTGTGGATTGTAGTATGGTTATTCTGTACTGCATGGCTAATATCCACTTATTAGTGAGTACATACCATGTGTGTCTTTCTGGGTCTGAAGGGTTCATTCATCTTTCAGTTCCATATTACAGTTCTTCATTGTGGGAAGTTCAGAATTCAAGCAGGTCAAGAATCTGGAAGCAGAATAGCAATACAAAGGGCACAGAGGCATGCTGCTTACTGATAATGCTCTCCATGGTTTGCTCAGACTGCTTTTTTATAGAATCCAGGACTACTAGCCCAGGGATGGCACTACCCACAATGGACAGGGCCTTCCCCTGTCAATCACTAATTATAAAATGCCTTACAGGCTTGCCTTCAGCCTGGTCTTATGGAGGCATTTTCTTTCTTTCTTTTATAATTTATTTTTTATTTCTTCAAGTTACATCTCAATCACAATCCCCTCCCTATTTCCCCCTCCAGTCCCACCCTCCCACCCTCTTCCCCTTCAGCCCCCATCCTCTTCCTTTTTTTAAGTTTAAGGTATATCTTTTTCCTCCCAACAGCTCCCCCTTTCAGTTCAACAAATGGTTCTTTCTCTTATAACAATAAATACAATTCAAAACAACAAAAATAAATAGGCCACAATTACGAGAGTTATATGGCTTAGCATACATTCCCAATGTCCAGTCCATATGTATTTGGCAACTGACTTTAACATTCTACTATCTAACCATTTCTGTGAGTCATTTTCTTAATTGAGTTTCCCTCCTCTCAGGTGACTTTAGCTGTGTCAAGTTGACATAAAACTATCCCGCACAAGCTCTTATATCCAATGTCTTCTTTAATCCCCAACAGTAACCAAATAAATAGAAAGAGACATGTATTTTAGGGCATTGGAAAAGGCTCATTGAACAAGAATCCCAGCTCTCTTTTTATATAATGGGTGCTCATAAACCACATAAACAGAATACTGTTCATCGGAGTCACTGCCTCTCTACCAGCCCCAGTTTCTTTAACTACAATGTATTGCTAATGCTATCATGTCCTAAGCCTCCTGCAAGGGAGTTGAGAGAGGTAATGGCACGAGACAGTAAAACACGTGGTCTTTGCATCTAGACTACATTGGTGCTCAGCTCCCCATCAACTGCTTGTGGTCTCAACAAGTGACAAGACTTTTTGTATCTCTGTTTTCTTATTGAGAAAAAAAAGAAGAAATGCTGATGCCTACAGTAGAGGATTCATGTAAGATATAAAGGTGTTGATTTTAGGAAAGTTCTTAGAATAGAGGCAGCACAGAGTAACTTGCCTACAATATTAGTTGATGTTATTGCTATTAAATTAAATTAGTATTACACTAAATTGAGTATTATTACTATTACTAATATATCACAATTATAGACTGTAGACTGTGCATTAGGGTTTGGCAGCTGCCAACTAATGAACACAGAGGGCTTTGAATTGTTGTTGATTAGAATAGGCACATTCAGCACAATAAAATTGGCCCAGCAGTTGTTTGAAACCTTCAACCATTCACCAACATTTTCCAGCAACACTGCTATAGTGGGAATTTTCTGTGGTTCATTTGCTGAAAGATATTAATTATGAGTTATTTCTTCAGAGCCTCATCTGCAAAGGGCCACATCCCTTCTCCTTATACAGTAGGGCTCTTGCATGATTTACAGGAAGTAGCTGAAGAAATATTTAATAAATGAAGCTACTTCCCCTGAATAAGGTATATGCACCAACATTTTGGTGTAAACAAAGTACAATATAAGAATCTGAATATGTTTTTCTCTTAGACTCTGGCTTCTGAAGATCTCATTGTATTCATGCAGTGAGGCAGCTGTGATATTTATAAATAGCTGGGAAATTTGACCAAAGAAGGCCAGAGCAGGACAGCTGGGATGAGAAAGCCATGAATGAACAAAAACATGAATAAGTTATTTAGTGGTGAGAGCCTTTCGACAGTAGAGTATCTGGCCTCACTAGTTTGCTTCCTACATTCTCTGGTCTCCACTCAAGTCTTTGTAGGCCAACTGGAGTACCTAGGTCTCTGGATTACAGCAAAGAGTTTTTTCAATATTTAGTTGACAAAGATGAATAAGGTAGTTTTAGGATCATTGACACAATGGTGACCAGTGTAAATTCAGATTGTTTAGTTCATCCTTTCATTTTTCATTCAAAGTAGGGCGTGGGTGAACTAATAACAAAAATCTTATCCTGAAAGATCAGGTAACTAACACAGATCACACTATGCCTCTAATTCCTTCATTCATATGTAATTCACAGGATACATGCTACATTCCTGGTTTGGGTCTGGATGTTAGGGTGAGAAATGTGAGCAAAAGAGTCTTTGCTCCTTGGGAGCTGTCAAAAGAAAGCAGGTGACAACAAGTGCTTTTAACTATTTTTAGATGTCCCCTACCTGGCATTATATTTACATCAAGCTAGCAACAAAATGTTTGTTTGCTTGTAATATTGGATATCCACACTTACAGGACTTGTATAATTCTCAGTATACTAGAGAATGCCTCTTCTTCTCATCAGGATTTCACTTCAAATTGCTTGTTGACCCAGGTAGTGTCCTTGTAAAGATTAGTTCATATGACTTCTGCTGGTTTTTAGGTAAAGCAGTGGTTTTCAACCTATGGGTTGCATTCTCTTAGGGGGGGGCATATATCAGATATCCCTTGCATTAGATATTTACATTGGAATTCATCACAGCAAAAAAATTATGGTTACACAGTGGCAACAAAAGTAATTTTATGTTTGGAGGAGGTCACCACAACATGAGGAACTATATTAAAGGGACGCAGCATTAGGAAGTCTGAGAACCCTTGAGTTTAAGGAAACTCTAGTAATGCTTAAAAGGACTGAAGGTATCATCAGGCTGTTCTCTCATTGTAGTTACACTTCAGTTGGGTTACATCTTCTTGTAAAGATGTGTCTTGTTGTTAGAATTTCTAGATTAAAACAACCATGGCTTTCCCTGAGTAATTGCTATAGGATTTTTGTGTTTATAGTCCTAGTGTTACCAGCCCAGATAACGTCCTTTCTTGTCTTTTCATACACTATTCTTACTCTGCAAATAGATCCTTCATCAGACTCTCACAAGGCTCTTCTCTTTTTGTCTCTGTTGTCAGCTTCTTGTTGAAACATATTACAGAGACTTACTGTTAAGACACAAAGGAGTTTATTTTGGTAATATTCTAAATACAGAAAGAACATGGAGAAAATCTGCCAAAATATTAGGTGCTCTTATTGCTTCTCAATGAAAGTAGTATTGCATTTAAATTAAGTAGCATTGCTTAAGTTATAGACTGTAGGGGTATGATGTGTTTTGCCAGCTGCCAAGCAGTATGCACAGAAGGGCTCAGTGACACAATGAAGATATAATATCTGGAACATTGTCTGATGATGGTAAAGGAAAAGAGAGAGAAAGGATGGAGAAATTGAGGGGGGAAGGAAACTTTGCCATGGAAAATAGAGTTGATAAATCTATAGCATGTGGGAATTCACTCTTCAAACAACTTACATATGAGACAGCAGAATTTCCAAATTTGGATACTTTTGTAGATACTTTCATAGATGCATTTTTTGTTTATTTATTACTTCAAGTTAGATTTCCATCACACTCCCCTCTCTCCACCCCTCCCGGCCCCACCCTTCCACCCTCTACCTCCTCATTCATCTATCCTACTCCTCTGGAGTTGGTTGCCCCTACATATCAGCCCTCCTCAGTTCAACAGTCATATGAGTGTTAAGAGCTTCCTCTTGCACTGGGGGGCCTATACGGCAACTCTATTAGGGTAAAGTGTCCCACTAACAGGTAACAAGGTCTATGTTCCTGTTCGTTTTTCTGTGTTGGTTGTAAGATATTATAGGAAGAAATAATATATGTTATCCACCAGAGAAAATGAGAAAGAGGCAAAACCATCCTACTATGGCATGAGGTTGGTAAAATGTTAAGACATAAGAGGTTAATGTAATAAAGATGTAATTGATCTACTTGATAGTCAAAAAAAAGGGAAGACTCACTAACAGTTATTCCAGAAAGCAAGGCTGGTTTAATATGAGAAAAACAAAGGAGAAAAATCTTTTCTACAGAATATTTTTATTTATTAACAGTTTTCAATGTCTCCTGGAAATAATCCTAACTTTTTCTTAGATTTCATCATTTTTCTGACTCTGATTCTGCTAGTTACTTACTCTTTAATTCTGTGCTGTTTTTATTTCTTCAAGATTTATGTTTTTTACAGCTATACTTTCCTCTTGATTCTATTTTATTATTATATTAAGAAACTCCTCTCCTTGTTCCACAGTTATTATCATTTCTTACACACACACACACACACACACACACACACACACAATCTAAAATTTTTGACTCATTTTTTTCTTTTGATCTGTCTCTCATGTATCTCCCACCGCACAGTGTTGCAGAGAGGCACATGAAATTCACAGGACTCTTGAAGCCCCTTCCAAATGTCTTACAAGCAGAAAGTATTTCCAAAAGAAAAGGAGGAGTGTCAGTAGTGTAACTGTCTGTGATTGATACAAAGAACTCTTGCACTGCAGTATTTGTCAGTCATTCCTTGAGCTTGGCCTTGACTCTTGCTGATACAGTTGCCCAGGTTACAGCTGTTCCTGATATAACCCCTTCATCCATACTCCCCTGAGAAGGTTTGTAAAATGTGATGGCTCATCAAGTTTGACTTGGGTAGAATTGCTTCTTTGGTGTGCTGCCCCCATTTACATCCAACATGAACAAAAAATGATCTCTCTGGGGAAAGTTGCCTAACAGTGGTGATCTCGAGGTACAGTTAAAACTGCCTACACCACTCTAAACTCAGGAAGATCAGAGAGCTAAAGGATTTCTCAACAGATTAGGAAATGTGCCTGATCCTTTCCGAACATGTTGGTTAGCAAAAGCTCACCTGCACACAGTAAGGCCACTTGTGCCCCACTGATCCTAAACCCACTTAAAAAAAAAGCCCAGTCAAACTTTGTTGCATAACTACTAACAGGTTTGATATCTAGAAGAGAACTATTCCCCAGTCCCACATAAAGTATACTTCTTTAAAATCCAGAAAACACTAAATTCTGAAGTTAAACATCCTTCAAAAAGGATTCATATACCAAACTGCCAGGCACTTGCAGCAAGTGTAGCTTAAGACTACTCCACCCAGCCTTTGTTCTAAAACAAAGTTGGTGAAATTGAGGACTCACACTCACACATTCCAAATCCCAGCTCTGCTTTCTCACACCCTGAGTCCATGCTCCACTTTTGGTTGCTTAGCACTGGCCTGGATTTGACAGGGAACTGAATGGTTTGCAGGAGCTCATATCATAGCCTCAGAGTTTCAAGAGAGTGCAAACTATCAAGGAACATGTGCAGACTTTAAAATGCAGTAGATACTCAATGTACTCAGTGTAGGGCAGCAAGAATGGAGAAGAGGCATGTGCCATGCTAAACTAGAAAACAAGACTCAGAGATTTTCTCCAAGGTAAAGAACACACAGGTACTGTCATTCCTAGCTTTCACAGAGTGAGAAAGAACACTTCCAGAGTGCCCAAGGGTCCTAGAACAGACAATGTTCTGTGTCCCCTGTGTTCTGGGTTCTTATAGACTATTCAATTTCATGTAAAACCCAGGCCAGTGCTGACACACTGGGAGTGAAGAAGGTACTTAAGACATTAGGAGGCAGAGCTGGGGTTTGTCTACATGGGAGCAGATATGAAGGTAAATGTTTGGAACCCAAGGAATCCAGAGGAGAAACCCTCAGAGACTGGGCTGAAGCTCAGGGGGCATGGGAATGGTTTGCCTGGCCCAATGTTCAGGTTCTCAGACCCCTGCTGGAGCAATGAGGCTGTTTCTGTTCTGTGCTATCATGAGATTTTGGGATTAAGTCTCATGCAGTGCCAGGTAGTATCTGTGATTGCAGGAGTCTCCATGGCATAAAGAGAATCTCAAGTTTATCTCACTGGTATTCATCTTTTACTATGAACTTGCTTTCTGCTTAATCCATTCACACCACACATGCAGGGGTGTTGTTTAAGTCTGTCACTTTAAAATGAGGTGACTATCTTCGGAGTGAGTTTTCTAGTACTTCTCTGAACTGGCTCACTGTAGATGTTCAGGGCCTAGTCATTGTCTTTTCTTCCTCAAATTTCTTGGAGGTGTACCACAAAGAGTCATTGTGCTGAATTAAATTTAGTAAGAGTATGTCATCTGGCAGAAAGCCTCTTTTCATTTCTTCTTGCCAATTGTCTGTTGCCTGGCATACACTTTCTTCCACCTGGGTTTATTTTTAATTCAACTGAATAAAAGTCCTTGTGGCTCTCTGAAGAAACTGCAGGAATAAGTCACAGTAAAGCTTCCACTTGTCCACATCATCGAGCTGCCCAAGCAGATGAGATGATGAAGAAATAGGCATCTCTATTTTCTGAAATAAACACCCAGAGGAAGAAAAATAAAACTATGTGTGGGCTATCTATAATAATTTTCAATTTGAGAGGGGTTCTGACCTGTAGCTGGCTAATATAATGAGAAAATGTGATTGTGCTGAATCTACAGAAAGAAGAGGCCTTGTGAAGTTGTCAGGGAGAAGTAGAAAGAGAGAGATAATTGCTTCCAAGGCAGAGGTGGCTGTCATTAAGGGTACTGGCTCTGTGAGGAAGCCCACTTAGAAGTAAGGCTCACAAAACGTTGCTACTGATGGTGCTGCTATCAGTAAGGCAGGTTCCAGATGTGGCCATACAGAGTCTAGTGTTAGGGCATGAAGGGAAAAGCAGGGAATTAAGCCAGAATATACACGGTGGCTAGGAGCCTGGCAGTGGTTAGAATGACCAGATTTAAATTCCAACTCTGCTACTTACTCTCTTTGTGACCTTTATATAGGTGCCATACTTTTCCAAACTTTCCACAGCTACAAAAAGGAGACTAAAGTCTGCCTTGTAGAATTGATAGGGAGCTAAATATGATGAAAATAAATGAAACAGATTTATTAATCAGAAACGGTCAAGCAACCATCCATTTTAGAGATCATTCATCATGGATGCCAGGACTCTGGGGCTCAAGATACTTGGATAATAGAAGCCAGATGCCAATCATGTTTAGGTGTGCTCTGACACCCACTAATTCCCTCTTTATTAAGGAATATGTGGGATTGATGGAAGATTACTGTTCCAAGGAGATACAATGCTTATCAATACACTCTTGTCTTCTTTAAGAAAGATGAAGCAAGCTCTTTTCACATGTGGTATATCTCACACACCCAGTAAAGGAAATACGCTCTTGGCCAGTCTGCCCTTTAAGCTCTGTTTCCTAGACTTTAGAAACTAGACTTCCATTCAGTCTGCAAGGGTGTATGAAGTATCAAAAAAAAAAAAAAAGCCTAGTTTTTGAGGTCAGAAATGTTGGAATTTGTATCTGTCTAATCACCTTGTAGTCTTAATTTGTCATGTGTTCATTTAGCTCATCCCTTTTCAGGTATAAGGGAACTAAGATTTGGTGGAGGAGCAACCCATACCTACTTAATGTTTACAATCCCCTGGGGGAGGTGGGGAGCCATATGCAAATGATGCTGAGAGCTGTGCAAGTTCAGAGAAGGAAGAATGTGCAGGCGATTTTGAAGTGTGTCAAGCCCAGCTTAAGAAGCTGTGTCCTGGAAGGTTTCCTGAAAGAGATAATATCTGAGCCTAGTCTTAAGGAATAAAGAGGATTGGGGATTAGGAATAGCACAATTTAAAAAGTCTGAGGCTTTATTTTCTTGGATCCTTGCCTTTTCTGATGGGGAAACAGAATCACATCTAATATGATCCTTGTGGCTACTGGCATCCCACTGACAATCCATGGGCAATATTGTTTCAATCTCAGCAGCACTAGGTTTAAAAGATGTTCTAACCTGCAAGAGAAAATGGTATTTTAATATTATTTTGGAAATGCATTTTTATAGGGCATCTAACAATTTCCATGTACCTTTGGCCTCCTGTATCCATGTGTCCTGCATCTATGGATTCTACCAGCCACACATGGAAAACATTTTTGCTTTTGTGCTAAGCACATACAGATAATTTTCCTATAGTTGTTTAGTAAGAAGTATACAACAAATATTTCCATAGTATTTACAGTGCTTTAATTATTGTAAGGACTATAATTTGGAGACTATTTAAAGTATATGTAAAGTTTATACATGCAAATGTTTCTTCATTTTAGATAAGTGACCTGAAAGTTCATAGATTTTTTTCTTTAACTATTTACTTTTTATCTGTTATTTATACCATTTCCTTCTGATATTTCAATCATATATTATATATATACTATTTAATATACCTCACAGCTTATGGCATTGTATTATTTTTTAAATCTCATTATTTTTCTCTTTGTATTTAAGCCTGGGAAATTTCTGTCAACCCATTTTTAAGATAACTAATATATTTTTTTCATCTCACTCTTCCCTCTCCTCCTCATGCTCTTTTTATGTTTTTTAGCCCAAGCTGGATATGGATCCTTCTTTCTGACTATGCCTCATCAGGTCCGGCATCAAAGAGGTACACTACCATTCCTGGTATATATCCTTTCTTCACTCATGCCCAGTTTATTAATATGCTCATCAGATTAATTCATACTTGTCCTTTTTGTTGCTGTGCTAAAGTTCACAAAGTAAAAAGTAAGTAGAAGGAAGAATAATTTATTTTGGTCACAATGCTAGTTTATGGTCGTATCATTTCAGGGAATTCCACTCAGGAACTTGCTACATACAGAGTGGGGATCAGAAAGAGAGAGAATGAGTGCATACAATTCTCTTTTCTTATACTCATCACTGTCTCTAACTTACACAGTCAAGGATCCACAGCATAAGGAATGGTCCTACCCAGAGTGAGCTGAGTTATCCCATATTAA
>CAJQZJ010031511.1:2150825-2164955 GCA_907164525.1 Lophiomys imhausi
GTATTTTATACAAGATGCCTCATAATATTTTGTTGAAAGCCGGATAAGAAAATATTGTAAGTAGCACCTTAGTATAAAGTCTTCCTATAATGTTGCTAGAAATTGTGCTGCTGTGCTTAATCCTTGCTTCATCCTCTGTTGCCTGTTTAACTGGGAGGGAGAGGACATTTTCTATACACCTTATGAGAAAATCCTTAGACTTTTTCTGTCTTGTCTCTGGGATGCGATATTCACAAATCAATCAGCTTTTTTTTTTTTTTAAATGCACACCTCATAAGTCAACGAATAAAAAGTTGAGGTACTTGAGTAAATTGTTGAGGGGCTTCAATTCATAGTTCATGGGCATGATGAATAGAGTAGTTTAAGTAATTAGTGGAGTGGCTTGAAGAATAGCAGAGAAGCTTGAATATACAGTATCTGGGTTTGAGTAAATAGTAGAGGGACTTAAGTACATAGTAGAGGAGCTTGATGAATAGCAGAGGGGCTTTAGTGAATAGTTGAGGGGCTTGGTCAGTGGTAGAGGGACTTGATGAATAATCGTTTGAGTGATTAATAAAGGGACTTGATAAATAGTATAGGGACTTGAGTGAATAGTACAGGGGCTAAAGTGAGAATTTTCTTTCTGTCCAGTGAAATAAAACTCTAGTAAAATTTTCCCAGTCCTTCACGAGCACAAGACTTTGTTATGGATGGCACCAGCTGCTGTTGTAAAGGATTTGCTTTCCTCTTCCCACTCCAGGTGCACAGGGTGCTCTTTGTTACCTTTTTGCTCCAGAACTTGAAAATATTTCTATCAGTAACACAGAGGAAGCATGAGGGCTCCTGTAGACTGTTAAATTAGTCCCACTTAGCCTGTACAAGTTTGTTGACATCGCCACCTCTGTGCTCCCATAAGATCATGGCTTTTGTTCTGCCTCATGTAATCAGGTCTCTCCATATTTGGAAGATTTTGTGAAACCATTTTCTCCAAATTAAACCTAACCCTCTTGGAGAAAGGAGAGAGGCTCAGAGGCGCATGCATCTCATAAAAATCTCACAGGACTCTTGAGACCTCCACTAAAGTTTTATAAATAGTAAATCAATTTCTGGATGGAGTAGCTGCCAGCAAGTGGTAGAAGGAACTGCAGAGATACTGGACTCATACTCCTACTACGAAGCCAACAGAGTCATTGGTTCACCAAGTCGTGCTTAGATGGAATTGTATCCTTGGTCTGTTCCTCAGGAAAAACAATGTGACAAGATATTAATTTTCTAATGAATCTAACACAAACCACCAAATTTCTACATTCAATCCTTTTTTGTTTAGTAGGCAGGTGTGATGACTTTTACCTCTTCATATTGGGCTGAACTCAATGGTGTTGCATTGCTTAGGAATAAAAATCAGTGGGGCATTATTAGTATCTCAAATAACTCACAACAGGTTTTAAACATGGATAACAAATAAGATTGATACATCAATGAACATTTTATCATTTACATAAAGTTTATTCACAGACAAGATGAATATATGATGGTAGAAATCAGAGCTATGCAGTTGAAATGGAAGCAGGGAACAGAAAGTTGAAACTCTAACCTCCATTGAGAAAGACTGAAGGTAGGAAGACTTTAATTACATTTTCCAATTGTGTCAATTGTGAGTTAGTCATGGAATCCAGTTAGTCCTGAACCATGAAGAAATTATCTGTCCTAGTCCCAGAAGACTACACACATAATTCTGTTTATTATGTGTCAAAAAAGAAAACATTTATATCCATGATCAACATTGCCTAAATATATATTTTCTTTAAGATAAAGTAATGGTGTTTAAAATGTACATCATATAAATACAGATAACTCTAAGTCTATAAAAATATTAAAATCTCTATCAATGATGACAAATATGTATGGATACCTAATAAATTGGTATTAGGATTGATGTATATATATATATATACAAGCAGGTACATAGGTAGATAGATGAATGGAGAGAGATAGAGACAGGCAAATAGATAAGGATGAAAGCATGTTAAATTTGTTTGGCTATTGCAACAAACAACTAAATGTAATTAAGATAGGAAATCACTAATGTAGTGAGCAGACTGGAAAACTGTTATGACTTGCAGTGATTAGCCACTGTCAGGGTACTATAGGAAAGGGACTCAACTAGGAAGGAAGATAGCTGTGGAATTCCAAAGAGTAATAAGAAAACTGAAAAAATATGTAACTGCAGATATTTTGGAGGAACATGGGCTATGAGACTGGTTAGAGGGGTTGTGCTGAGAAAACTCCCATCAGTGAAAAGATAGAGGGTCAACTGATCACAATGAGGATCAACATCAAAGTCCTTGAAGATGTTTTCAGAGGCAAGAACCAGAAGATTCTGGAAAGGAAGGGGAAGGTTTCACTAGTCCCAGAAGGCTGCTTGGAATTGAGAGGGGGCAAAGGGGGGCAAATTCAGAGGGTCCATTGTTCTCTAATGACCTCAATGATGAGTGTAAAATTCATATTGCTTATAAGCTTATGCATGCCTGCACACACACACACACACACACACACACACACACACACACACGAGCGCACACACAGACACATGCACACATACACATATGCACACACTACCACCACTTCCAAAACCACCACCAACAAAACACAGTTTGGGGAGAAAGGGGTTTCCTGTTTATCTATTTATTTATTTATTTATTTATTTATTTATTTATTTACTTACTTATTTACTTATTTACTTATTTACTTATTTATGTATGTATGTATGCAAAGGGTCTCATTGTGTAACCCAGACTGACCTGGGAATGTTTCTTTAACCCATTCTAACCTAGAACTCCTGAGTCTCCAGGCATATTAAAATGTACCACCACAACCAGCCCAAAATGTGTTTATTTTGTAAATTATTTTAGAAGAAATGGGAGTTGTGCTCTATTAATAGATAGAGGGGGAAATATGAATTCAGGCATAAACATGAGAAGGTGGTACTAATAAGAAAAGTGAGAACCATGCAAAAACCTAACCTTCCTAATGTTTGCAGAAACAAGAGAAAGCCACAGTGTAGAACATTAAGCTTATACAAGGAAAACAGTGTGAGTAACATAATGCGTCTAGGTAGTGAACATACTGAGGGTACAATAATGAAACTAACAGGGGATTGAAATATAAAGAAGAGGAAAAGAAAAGAAGACTGCAGAGGCATGCTGTAAGAGGTGGTGGGTGTAGGGCGTCAAAGGTAAAGCATGTGTGATGGTCTAAGAATGACCCTGGTCACTGTTTTGAAAAAGCTCCATCTATGAATACAGTTCAATTCAGCAGCTGTTTGTGGATCACCCACTAGAGGCAATCCATTGTGCATAGGG
The DNA here is from genome assembly GCA_907164525.1 of Lophiomys imhausi. Taxonomy (NCBI): domain Eukaryota; kingdom Metazoa; phylum Chordata; class Mammalia; order Rodentia; family Muridae; genus Lophiomys; species Lophiomys imhausi. Next base: position 2,154,167 of record CAJQZJ010031511.1, read on the forward strand.
CTGCAGGAGCTGAAGAGATGAATGGGGCATGGAGTCTGCTTACAATTGTAAACAAGTAACTGTAAAAAAAAAAAAAAAACACCAAAACACCAAAAAACAAAGTAAAATGAGAGCTAACCAGATGTAGCAAAGTGGGGTGTTGGGTGTCTGGTCTGTGGGATGGAATCCCACATTTCTCTTTTACATCATTATGGGTACAGGGCCGGCCAGGTGGAGAGAAAACTCTCAGCGCTGTGGCTGCTTCTGTTGTCTGCAGGTAGGACCTTGAGAGCGCAACTGGACTCTTTTCCTTTCCCTCCCCAGAGAGACGAGCATGTGGAAAGTGGGATCATGCTGGCTGCTGTGGGGATTTCTTAGGGGTGCCATGCTGTTTTCTTCATCTGGGTCAGAAGCTGGTACCAGGATGGAGAAAGCATGGCAGGTTCGGGGGAGTGCAGATGCCTTTGAAGAAAGCTTTCCCCAAGGGCAGAGGTTTCTTCAGGCAGAATCAGGACAGCTCTGAGGCTGCTATATGGTGAACCAGCAACCCTTTATTTACAGTTTAGGCATCATGGTGGTCTTAGCTCTCCCATGGCCCTATCATCTCCTGAATCTCCCCAAATCCTCTGTCTCTGAGTTGGGTGAGGACTTTTTGAACCGTGGGGAGTGGGGAGAGAATATTGGGGTGAATGCATTCTATTGGCTGAGATTGAGATGCTGGCAATGGTATATTTACATGGAAAAGGTCCCAGACACAAGCTATGTGACCAAATTCATCTGTGACCACTTGCTTCATGGAACGTAGCTATTTGGGGGCTATGTCCATGTGCTCCTGAGGCACATAGCTTGTCCTATGCCTCCCATTCTCAGGATGGAGTATGAGGCCCCAACTTTGAGATTTCTGGGGTTTTGAACGTGATCTTATTTCTCCAGCTCCATGCCAAGTCTTTTGGAGCCGCAGTCAATAACTAGAGGGTCCAACACACAGTTTACTCACCATCATCTCTCAGGAGGAAAATGTTCCTGACCAGGTACCTCACATTAGCCAGCATCTGCATGATGTTCTTAGAGTCATGCTAGAGAAGCTTTGTTTGGAAAGAGAGGTGAGAATAAATCCCATGTAATATGGGGATCACACCAGCAGAAAAAGGCAGGAAAGCATGGTGCATACTTTGAAACCATCCATGAGTTATAGTGATGCAATATTCAAAGAAAAGGGACTGTGGCTTTGTTGCCATAGACAGTGCCAAGCTAAGTCAGTCAGTCATCTTTCTATCATTGCACTGTCTTGCTTAAGGGACTGTTCTGTAGCCACAGTTGCAGCAAGGTATTAACATTTTCTGTTGACTGGTTTATACTTCACTCAGAGTTTTTGTCTCTGGAGAATAGGGACTAGACACTGTTAACTTGAGTATCCTTTAATTAATGTTTGGTATAGGCATATGGATGAGAACTCCAAGGGGGGTGTATGAAAGGGAGGCAGATGAGTTTATCTCACATTCAATGGGCAATGGTGAGCTACTAATGATTTTGGTGTATTTTAGAAAGGTATCATTGTAGAGGGGTTTTATACTGTCAATGAGGGGAGAAAAAGTCAAGTTTGGGTATGGCTTTCAAGAGAATTACTATGATGGGGTTCACGAGAGAGGAGAACACGTTTGTGGCAACTGATCTACATGAATCTGAATTTCTGTTCCAGGGGATAACGAGGGCTCATGTCACAGAGATAATAGTAATGACTGATAAAGCACAGAGATAAGCTGATATGGCTGGAGATTTAGTTTGGATTTATGGATAAGAGAACCCAGAATAATTTTCTCCTAATAATTGAATATCTTTCTTTTTAGTGAATCTCCATAAACAGTGAATCTGCTACTCTCCTTGCATGTGGGGCATGTCTGCCTTCCTCCAGCAACTGTATTTATTGGGTACAATGTCTTGTTTGATGCCTAAGTATGGTGTTCAGTGTTATAAAAGCAATGTAATCGCATGTTCACTGCCTTATACAGTGATCATTTATTTATGTTTAGAACACTCAAGATCATTTGTTCTGGCTATCTTGGAATACACAATACATTCTTGACATCTGTAGTCACCGTACTACATCACATGGCACCAGAAATAGCTTATCTGCTTGTAAACACTGTACTGATCGACCATTCTCTTCCATTATACCATCTCCTCCCAGATCTGAGTAGCTACAATGGTACAATTAATTCTTAATAACTCATGTAGATGCCATCTGTGGATGAGGTCATGCAGTGTTCACTTCATTGTACCTGCTGTGTTAACCCCAAACCTGCCTTTCCTTCTGAGCTTGTTGCCTGGGAATGGATTTCCTATATTCCTGCCTTTAGACTTAAGAGAACAACTCTTATCTGAGCCTATCTCCTTATGTTTCTTACCATGATGTCTGTCCTGGGTCATCTAATCCCCATGACACTCATTCAGGGTTGATTCTGGTAAATCTCTTGAATGTTTATTTTGAGTTTTTCAAAATTGAATCCAAGAAAGGGGATAATATATGACAACTGGTTTTATAAGTGGTGGACACCAGGTTCTGACTGATCTTGAGGCTACTGTCTAATCATTTGTGGTCCTATGCATAAATAATTCCAGGACAATTCAGCAGTGGACTAAATTACCTTTCTTGAAGGCTACAACAACTTGTAGAAATGGGCTTATCAATGGCATTAGGGGTGGTGGATTCTTATGCACAGAAAGGCATGTTTGTGACAGGATATGAACACCAGATACTTCTAAATCCAGACTCCAAATGCCAGAAGGCTTTTATTGCTACAACTTGAGGTTACATGTGGCAGTGTGATGCATGAGACCCCAAACTTCAATAAAGGGAAAGAAGATTAAAGCTCACTTGGCTTATAGAAGTTAATAGTAGAGCATGGCAAGGTAGTAGGCAGGGGACTGCCAGGGACCAGGGCATGACATGAAGAAAGTCAGCAGCCAAATGTTGAGAACAGGAAGGACAGGAGTCTGCAATGGAAGCTGATTTAAGTAGTACATCACAGAGCATCAGAGACCTGGGCTAGTGCAAAAACCTCCCAAATATGTTTCTTGGCAGTGATATTTCACCCAGTCTCTAGGTTCTAGAGAGGTGTGTTAGAATAATCCTGGGGAGAGGAAACACACAGAAGATATGTCAGGTCCTGCCATCTGTTGGCTGAAACGTAGGTGACTTTCTATGTTTCATAGTCTACAGTTCTCAGTAAAGCTTTGCTTCACTTAAAAAATGCTTTTTGTTTGGAAATGATTTATTTCACCCAAAACATGTAGAATAGCTTTGAAGCTTCCTAGATGTTTAATTTAATCTGCAAATACTTTCAGACATATATTATACGGATTTTGAGGGAGAACTTTTTAGGTCATGCTCTTTATTACATAGCCTCTATGTCAGGAACCAGAGTACAAAGTATTTCTAAGGAAAGGCTATAAGGAACTGCATGAAAACAGGGTACCAGGGACACAGGAGGGGAAGAAGGTAGGAAGTCCGGAAAGTTAGATTGAACATAAGTGGCAGTATAGATTTTATAAAGCTCAGGGCAAGAGATCTGGGCTGATAACCTATCACTAATCACCCATTGCTTATAGACCACTTCATGGAGGCATGGCTGTCAGCATTTCTTTCATTACCCTGTAGATAAACTGGCTAAACCAAAATAAGGATAATACTTTAACAAGGTCACCATTGTGTAGATTACACAGAAGCTGAAGGCAGGGTATCTATTTTTGGTAAAGGAATTCTAGGTGTTTGAATAGATAGGAAAAATGTCTCTCAGAGGTTGCTTAATTGAGCTCAATGTGGAAGTAACAAGTATAACCCCATCCACTGCTCTCTGTCAGTCCTCTCTTCCTACTCTGTCTCCCTCCCCCTTTTCTCCTCTCTCCTTCCCCCTCTTCTAACATTTCCAATTAATTGTCTCTTTATATTGACCATGCAGAAAAACACTGTCATTCGAACAAAATGGCAGCCTACAGATTGGGAAAAAATCTTCACCAACCCCACATCTGACAGAGGGGTAACATCCAATTTACAAAGAACTCAAGAAATTAAATGCCAAGAAACTAAATAATCCAATCAAAAAATGGGGGACAGAGATAAACAGAGAATTCACAAAGGAGGAATTCCTAATGGCTGAGAGACACTTGAAGAAATGCTCAGCATCCTTAATCATCAGAGAAATGCAACTCAGGATGACTCTGAGATTCCATCTCACACCTGTCAGAATGGCTAAGATCAAAAACTCAAATGACAGCACATGCTGGCGAGGTTGTGGAGAAAGGGGGACCCTTGTCTATTGCTGGTGGGAGTGGACGTTTGTGAAACCATTATGGAGGTCAGTCTGGTGATATCTTAGAAAACCTGGAATACCTTTGCCTCTGGACCCAGCTATACCACTTCTGGGTATACATCTAAATGATTCTAGACAGAATCACAAGGACGTTTCCTCATCTATGTTCATAGCAGCCTTATTTGTAATAGCTAGAGACTGGAAACAACCCAGATGTCCCTCAACTGAAGAATGGATTAAAAAACTGTGGTACATCTACACAATGGAATACTACTCAGCTATCAGAAACAACTAAATCATGCTATTTGCAGCCAAATGGATGGAACTAGAGAAGCTCATCCTGAGAGATCTAACCTAGACCCAGAAGGATGCATATGGCATCTATTCACTTATAGTCGGATTTTAACCCTATAGTACAGGATAAGTATACTACAACCAATGCACCGAAGGGAACATGAACATAGACTTTTTTCCCTTTCAATGAGACACTTTTCCCTAGTGGTGCTGCCTTGTAGGCCCCCAGTGTATGAGGAGGCTCTTGGCCCTCATATGACTGCTGAACTGGGCCGGGGACTGTTATGTAGGGACATTCCACTCTAGAGGAGTGGGATGGAAAGGATGGGGTAGTAGGTGGGAGGGCGGGACTGGGAGGGGTGGAAAGACAGCACTGTGATGGAGATGTAACCTGAAGCAAAAAAAAAAAAAAAAATGTATTGACCATGCGGGACCAGAGTAGCTGAGCAGTATTACAAAAGTTTGGCTTGGACAGTACTAGGACTGGTTAAGTAATTCTGAAGTTCTAGGAAAGGAAGTCAGGAATTTGAAAGGAAAGAGATGGTCAGACATAACATCACAGGCAGAACTGGGCTTTCTTCCAGACAGGTGTGGTGTGGTGGTGCTGGTAGGCATGGTGGTGGTGGTAATGTGTGTGTGTTTAAAGCATTTGATATCAGTGTTCAGAGAAGACTCACAGGGAGAGAGAGCATGTTTGTTACCTGGCACCACATACTCCCCATTGACCTTCCACTTCCTGGAAAGAAGGCCTTATGTAGTTTAATGTCATTAAATCATCCTAGAAAGGAAAGATTTGGCCTTTCAGTTCAATCTAGCCAAACTGTAAAATCAATAACTATTCATGTTTCTTGATCTTTCAAGAGTGAATCTGTTCCTAATCAATACTTACTGATTAATGGACTGGCAGTAGTCATTATATATATATTGCTACTCTAATAATTTTTAAGTTACACTTTGCTGTTTGGGAATTTCGTAGATGCATATAGTGTGTTTTGCTCAAATCCACCACTTGTGTCCTTCCTTCCCACCCACTGCTGGTCCCTCCCAGTTTCGTAAATTCATTGTTTACTGCCGACATGTCAACTTTGTGCTGCCCTTGTATCTGTGAGTGTTCAAAAGCCTTAGCCACTGGGGAAATACAATCTAAGAGATTTCATCTCTCATCAGTCAGAATGGCTGAGATAAAAAAAGACAAAGGACAATAAATAGTGTGAATGTGAAAGGGGAACAACTTATTCACTGTTGGTGGGAGCTCACATTTGTATAGATACTATGGAATCAGTGTAGAGTTTTCTCAAAAAGCTGAAAATAGATATACCATATGATCCATTTTTCAAATATATTTATTCTAAGCCCTTTGTAGCTTTTCTTTTGAGAACTCAGTGTTTAGTTCTATGCCTCATTTTAAAAAATGGATTGTTTTCTTTTTGTTTTCAAGATCTTCGTATTCTAGGCAATAACCTTCTGTCATATCAATAACTGGTAAATACTTTACTTTCATTCCATAAGCTACCTCTTCGCTCCCATGATAATGTCAGCTTATGGCAATCCAAGCAGAAGCACACACTTGTGGAAGAAGTCATGGTCTAAATTATAGAGCAATATACGCTCCCAGGTATGGAGAATGATAGGCTGGTTAATCAGACACCTAAAAGGTTAACCAGAGAGAGGAGTGTTGGGAAAGAGACAGATGGTGTTAATGCACACTTATCTCTGTGTTTCATTCTATGCCCAGCAGAGAGCACACACCAGAGACTCAACCACAACATGAACCAGACTTGCCCAAGGATGTCAGTTATTTTCCTGCTCCAGCAATCCTAGTACTAGAAGAGTAGTAGCCGGGGTTGACAATCACCCCGACCTTTCTGTGTCCTGTTTCTGATTAATATGACCTGTTGACCGCAGAGGGTAATGATGAGATGACACTCAGTGTCCCATGAGGAAACCAACCAGTCACTTGTGGGAGTTTGTTAACACTGGATTCCTTGTGCTTTGGAGGCAGTAAGGATTCCCCACTGCTGAAGCTGATACGTTTACTTTGCCTGCCCTCACTGCTTGTACCAGCTCAGCCATCACAGGTACACAATTTGCCTCAGCCTATGAATTTTCTCAAGGCATCCCAATGCACACATGGCCATTAGAGCCACAAGGTATTAATCTGAACATCAGAGATTCTCTTTTTGTTATGGAGGGTGTTTAACACGGAGGACACCACTGGCCTACATAGAAAGGATAATAAACTACTGAATACTCAGTCCCCAGTGGAACATTTATATCACACTCTCTCTTCCCCAAAGCTCAGGGATAATTGAAAAAGAGAGGACTGAAAAGGTATAAGAGCCAGAGGCAGTAGACGACTACAAAAAAAATAGTGTTTTCCTTTCACAACAGAGAAGTTGTTCATAGGAGCTCACAGAGGTTATGGCAGGATGCACAAGACCTGCACAAGCTAAAGCCACTCAAAATCCCAGCATGGAGAGAAGTGGGTATAAAATCCCACAGCTAGTCAGAAAGCTATTGGCAATTGATAGTTTGTGGGAAAGAGAGAGCCAGTTTTCTTCAAGGATGTGGCCCCTGGTAGGTCAACCAGACTACAGTGAAATGTTAGGGAGCCAAGATTACAGAAACAGCACAAATTTGACTTGATGGATCAAAAAATAAAGATACAAGGTTGTGTGAGTAGGGAAAAGAAAGTGCAGCTGGGAGGATTTGGGATGAAGGAACTAAATATGATCAAAATACATTGTATGGGAGTCTCAAAAAACTAATTCAAATAAACAAAATGTATTATTTAAATATGAAAAACAAACAAACAAACCAACAAGAAAACCCACTAGGTATATATGCTTCTTTGCCAGAATTGTCCTATGAGAATGGCCAGCACTTATTGAGTGCCATGTAGGCACAGTGACATTGGTTTGCATTGATCTACTTCAGGTTGCAGAATATGCACTAAGTGTAATTTTGAATAACTTTAGTTTGCTTTCTACTACTATAAGAAAACAGCACATTAGTAATTTACCAAAACACATTGCTTCATTAATAGTTCTGGAAGCCGAGAAGCCCAAGAGCTTGGTAGCAGCAAATGGAGAGAGTCTTCATGTATGTCCTGGAAATGTGAAAGGCAAGAAAAGCTAAATGCATGATATCAAGAGAGAGATGAACAGCCTTTCAAAGCAAACGCATTGCCAACATAACTTCCTTACTCCTGTGATAGACGATCCAATGCCTTCATGGGGTCCTCTCATGTATTGAGGACCCGCTATTCCTCCTTGAGATTATGTTTCTGACACATAGACTTTTGAGGGTACATTAAAAGTATCATTTGCTCAAACTATCATTTTCTCATAGTGGAATCAATCTGGATATGTGCAAATTTTTCTCTGTCAATATGGCGCAGTCTGTAAAAGTGGTAGATAAGGACATTTGGAATGATCTAATGTTGGATTTGATATTTAGCTGTAATAGTGAGCATCACCCTGGTTATCATTTTATGTTCTTTTTTATGCATTTCTATTTGTAGTCTATACAAAGAGCATTTTGTCTGTAAAAAATGAGGTGTCAGTGTTTATAGCTTTGATAAATTATAAAGTACATCCCCCACCTTTCCTTATTTCTTTAACACCTCTCCCAACCTCTCTTTATTCACGGTCCCACAGAATTGTTCCTATCTCAGCAGAGCTGCAAATTTACTGCTTCTGTATACATCAGCAGGTGGAGACCTAAGTACTGGTACTTAGTCCTGGTGCTCTGGTTTGAGAGCCGAATGCTGTATTCCAGAGGAGTAAGAAGAGTCTGCATGATGTTGTAGTGTCATTGACATGCTTGAGGACACCTGGCTGGATGAGGCAGCACATCATTGGCCCTGGGCAATCTCCTAGACATTCTAAACTTTTGCTTCCCATCGGAAGTGCTGGATGATTTTATGGCATTATCTCTGAAGTCCCTTTGAAACTTAACTTTCTTTGACCCCAGCGAAGCAGAAAGTGTTAGTTGCCTTCTCCTCAAACTTCAGCTTCATGTTCATATTACTTACTGAACATAAAGTGCCTGAGGCTTACTAGTGTATCAGGTGTTGTTCTCTACACTGTAAATAAGAAAGCAGCATTTGTGCCTGTATTTCAGATTTCTTATTTCTTTTCATCTCACAGTGTCTTAAAAGATAGGCTACTATCTTTGTTCTCCTATTATGGCTCCCTCCCCCAGCTTGGGCCACAAGTACATTGACATTTCATGAATATTTTTGTAATGGTCTAGCATCTTCTCTTTTGATTGCAGAAGAGCTGGTATCTTCCTCTTGAGGTATACTTATGCTCTAAATTGCTGAATCTTCTCAGCCTAACAAGCTGAATCCTGATCGCTGACGACATGTGGTTAGTTAGGGAACGGTAAAGAGGATGTATCCCATTGTCCAAATATTTAGGGTCTGCCTTAGAGTTGACAGTCAGTCAACTAAGTTCCTTCTGGAGGAATGCTTTGTTGTTGTTGTTACAACTTATATTGGTTTTAAACAAAATCTCAAATGTTCAATTTTTACCAATGAAGACTCAGAAGCTAGATGATGGGGTGAAAGCCTGCTATTTCAGAGAGGCTGAGAGAACACCCAGCTGACCTTCATCCTCAACCAATGTCTCAGAAGTAAAAGCCTGTTCTCCTTCTCCACAGTCTTAAAAACCTTCAAGGTGAATGTTCCTCCTTTCTAGTTCCTATGTGTCTATCTGTCCTCCTGACTTCCTCTCATTTTCTATGATTTTTTCCTATGTTTACTCCCTGTCAGCTAATTGCTTGTTCCACCTCTTGACTATGATTGAGTTTATTTAATCCTGATTATAATAACCAGAAAGCTCTTGGATTAAAGGTGTGTAGTAAGGCTGAGCCACACCACATCTAGAAACAGGTTTTTACAGTATATAGTCTCAGAGATCACAATATGATCAAATATCCTGCAACAAACTTGGCCATGTTTTTGATGCCCACAATACTCACAACAGGAATACTCATGCTTAGCATCTTATAGTTCATGTTGACATGACAATCAGTGGACCCAGGCAGTGTTCTTACTGTGGCAGTGGATCAGTAAAGGGCTTTGGATCTCAGATGAATTGGCTATGTGATGAGCTCCTAGACTTTAGTCTTCAACTCTGCCACCCTTCAGATTTGCTCTTTGTCTTCACAGAGTTCCCCTTTGGAGCCCTGCTGCTGTTTCTTCCCACCTTTCCATCTCAAGGTATTTGTGTCATCTTCATTTCTTCCAATGGGCCTCTTACTATTTCAGAAAGGAATTTAACCTCTGCCTCCTGTATCAATCAAGTATTTTAAGTGAGGGTGGACTTTATGGGGATATGTAGGTTTGTTTTGAAGTCTTTCTTCAGACCAGGGAAATTTACAAAACCCTACTCAAATTTATTTCCCATATATAGTTTGTTGCCTGTACCTAAAATCAAAGAGGTTTGCATAAGTTTTAATTTCCCCTCTCATATTTTCACATATATAAATTTAATAATGAATAAATTGATGTTGAAAACCCCAAGTTTTTCTATTAACAATAACAGAGCAGAATTGGAACCAATACAAACTTCTCTGTGGTGAATGGATGCTCTCTTTCTGCTATAACTGAGAGCCTGTTCAAGTATAATATAAGATTCCATGATTGTATTTGAGTAAGCCAGATGGTTTCTGGAATTGGAGATATCATCTTAAAGGAAAACAGAACCAGAAGGAATTTAATGCCCACTACAGGATCATGAACAATGCTACTTCCTTGCTGATCAGGGTGTTCTTAAGGCAAAAGTTTAGATGCTACCTGGACTTCCAAGAGTGGGGAAGATAGGGTGTACAGGAGTGTTACCCTAAAAAGTGTGTGTAGAAGAGTCTGTGTGTATTTGCAGAGTATCAGACCTGGAGAAAATTTTCTCTGATAAGATAGGAGTTAATGTGACATCTCAGTTACACAAATATTTCTGATAGAGTTTAAAAATCAGAATGATGTCTAGGACTGTATAAGATTGTGCTCACCAAATTATATTTTATTTGTACCATTTGTGTAGTAGCTATAATTATCCATACTTTTACCAATGTAAGAATGGCAGCTTAAGCAATTGAATTTAAACTAATATTTTCATACCCTCTGAAAGTTAAAAAAAATCTTTTTCAAAAATTTAAAAAGTGTGTGTGTGTGTGTGTGTGTGTGTGTGTGTGTGTGTGTG
>CAJQZJ010031511.1:2164965-2181181 GCA_907164525.1 Lophiomys imhausi
GAGAGGTAGAGGAGGGGGATAGACACAGGAGAGGGGAAATACATACCACAGTGCAAGAAGGAGCTCAGAGGACAGCTTTGTGGAGTTCATTCTCTCTATCCACCTTTATGTGGGTCCTTGGGTCTATAGGCTTATAAGTCAAGCAGCTTTATCTTCTGAGACTTCTTGCTAGCACTCATAATATATCCTTATTTTTGCCTTCACCATATCTCTATAGGTAGGCTGCTCAGGGAATAGGATCTTGAATAGCTGTGTTCATTTGGGGTTACTGATAATATTTGGACACATTCTAGACTCTTGGTCTTCTCCATAGTTTTATTTAGGATTAACCAACTCAAAGTGTGAGAAAGAAGGCAGCCACTGTCCTTTCTGGTTCCTATGATCAGATTCTATTTTCTGGGGTGAAGGAAGATCAGCATGCTTATGAAGAAATGAGTGCTTGTTCTTCCTCTTATTGTGAGCCAGAAAAAAATGCAGCAATAATCAGATGTGAGCAAGAGGTGGAAAGGGACCTTCTGTCTGTGTGTCAGATAATGCCTATCTCATCTCTAGAGGCAAAGGTTGCTGGAGATGATCACTGTCTGACCTAAGATGCAACGCTTCTCATCTTAGACCACCCCAAGCTATAAAACCTAACTCCCTCAGGCTGGTTTAATTGCTTATGAGGCCTGTGAACAAATTTGGAAGCAACAAGAGTCACTGTGCTTTATTCTTACTTTTCCTAAAGTATGGATCCCATGTAACACCAAGATATCGAGGGGAGAATTTAAAGGAAAATATGGGGTCTGGAAAGTCAGTGATGAGAGGAATTAGTAGAACCTATAAACAATGTTTGTATAGTCACAGTAATTTGATGGGGGGAGGGTAGGGGTAGGAGGAAAATCTTAGGAAAAAGAAAAGATTCTGTAGGCCTATGTTTATGGGAGTGAATATTTTTGTAATTTGACTGTTACCAAAAAATATGCCATTCTCTTCTCTAAGATAGTAAGGTATAATAATCCAATGGTACATAGGGATGTTATCAATATATGTATTATGTGCCACATGTTTTGTTTTACATTACCCACATTTAAAACATTGATACATTCCTCTACAGGAAACTGAGTCACAGAAAATTTAAAAGAATTGCTAAGAGATATAAGCTATCAAGTAAAAATAAAGACCACATAGCTACTTCCTTACAGGTGAAGAGTCAGAGACCAACCTGTGCAAGAAATTATTGGCTGGGATGGAATTCATTCAGGGCCAGATTTGAGTTCAGATCTATATTCCTATTGAACTGCGAAATATGTTGGTGAATCAACCCTTTATTTACCCTCTATATATCTACTGTATTTTTAGACAGACTTCTGCCTTTGCATTGTAGTTTGTGTAGTTCTCCCTCCCCAGATTTCAAAACACACACACACACACACACACACACACACACACACACACACACACACACACACATATATATGAAGCATATGGACACACACATATACACATACATACATGTATACACTTAACCTTATCTTCACATCTGCATACTCATTCATGTACACACCTACCAACATATGTACATATATGTGTATACTTACAGACATATATACTTATGTATAATACATACAAACACACAGGTATGTACATGCACATATACTCAAACTTACATATACAAACACACATACACTTATGTACTTATATCAGCATGCATGCACATATGCACACTCATGGATATATATATATATATACCTTGACCCAGCTCAGTGTTGAATTATCACTGTGGGGAGGATGACATGGATAACAGGCTCACATGCACTCTAGCTGATTTTGTTGGTTTTCTACAAGTTTTGAAATGTTTGAAAAGATGCTGAGGGGAACAGCAGACATTTAAAAATGTCATGTCACTCACAACCTGGATGCCCTTCCCTAAGAGACTCATGTTGATGGTTTAACTGGTACAACTCCTTCTGAAGACAGGTTCCAGTTCCTGCTCTGGACATTCACGAAACTTATGTGGCTGGCATCTCCTACGGAGACAATACTCCAGTGACAAAAGTTTTCATATAAATTATATGGAATTAGATAATGGGCAGAGAGAAGGGGGGAGACTTTATTACTCAAAAATAAAACACTCTACCAAATAAATTACAGGTCTGGTGTGAATGAAGGCTGGGATTAGCCAGAATTTGATGGTTGTGGTCTTGGATTTCTATTTTGAGCTGACAGAGTGACCTTTAAATCTAAGTCCTTGAGTTCCTCCCTTGATAAATACACTCCCTGTCTGCAGAGGGTATGAAGGTTGGCCTGTGGAGAAGACATTGTTGAGGCTCATAATCTGGTGGCTCAACCAACCACTGTTTCTGTTTTGGAGATTGTAATATAAGTGGTTCATACAAAATAGACAGTTATTTCCCAAGTGCCTTGTGACTAAGGAAAGATCCTGACGATCTTGTAAAATCCACTTGATTTTTCTAAATCCCACTGATCCAGAACTAATTTCCACTTAACTAATACTCATTAAGTACTCAGGACTCCATATGTCTGGTACAATTTCCATCATCCCGGTGACACTGAGGGAATCATCAATGGCCCTATTTTGCATGGGAAGACTCCCATTTTTTTTTTTCAATGCTGCTGTGTGACAAATAAGAATTGGTAATCCAATTGTCTGAATCCTAGTCATTGCTGGAAATCCCCCATGGTCATAATTGGAACCTCTGTAACTGAATTGCCACATGTCCCATGAATGTAGAGGAAGGAAGTCAAGGGGGCTAGGAATAATTCATGGTTTAGATTTGGGGTAGAGGTTTCCAACCATGACTGCATAGTGGGACCAACTGAAGTCTTCAAAACGTCCAAAGCCAGTACATAATACAGAATAATGCTGTCTGAGTTTCTTGTGACAATATTGGGATTTCAGGGTTTTTATAGCTTGGGATCTGTGAGCTTAGGATCTTGGTAGATTTTGTTACTACCCCCCCCCAAACCCCCTACAACAAGTTTGCCATACTGTTGAGATCTGAGGGCTTGGGATCTCTTTAGGTCCTACATGCACACCAGGTTCATCTCATTGTTTCTCACATTTAAAAGATTTCAGGAATTACTTGATGTTTGTGAAATATCTCTCATTGCAGGGTATACCCCCAGGGGTACGATCTTGAGACTCAGGGACTTTAATACTGGTTTTAGGTGATTCTCCTTATGTGCCAGTTTAGGAAAGACATCTTTGCCTATTTCAAAAACAAATATCCCTGGAGGGGATGCTGCACCACTGTGACTGACCATTTACTTAGTGGCTCAATCAGCAGGATCATAAGTTGTCTTACAGAGAGTTGTGGGGATCACCTAGTCCTACCCTATTTTCATGTGGTAGCAAACTGAGGTTCTAGGGAATTGATTTCTTCAAGGTGATATTAAATTTAAATTTACTCTATCACAAGCTGAGAAGCTGTACCTCAGTTCCTTTTCTCTGTCCGAATGAGCTCCCTAACCCCTGTAGGGCAGGAACAGTTCCACAAACTTTGCATCATCAAGCAGCCTGAGCAGGCAACAGAAATTGCTTCCTCGTAATGCATCCTTATGACAAGGTGGTTGGTGCTAAGTAAGGTCCCTGGAGGCACAGAAAGCAGTGCTTTCCTCAGGGCCCCACCTTGTGGACCAGGCTAATCCATTTTGGTAGACAGTTCCTTTCTGCTCAAACACCCAGAAACTTTCATCTCCATTATTAACTCATTAATCACCAGAGCCAGAGGCATTACTGTAAAGCCCCAAGGAAAGCCAGCTACGTGAGACAAAGATGACCATGGCTTCCCTGTGATTTAATAAATACAGACTGGGGGAGTCTGTTGGCTAATTATTAGAACAGTAGTTTAGAGAATGTCTTCCTGATGCTGAAGGAATCTTTCCCCACTGCCTTAGGAGGGAGGAAGTTTAGGATAATGGCTATATTTTGACTGGTGAAGAATAGGGCAGGGAAGAGTGGCTTTGGATAAGAGGATCTGGGAGAAGACTATGTAAGTACAAAGCAAGTATGTTGGCAACAGAGAACTCACGTCAGATCTGAGTCTTCTGTCCCTAGATCTCAGTTTTCTCCTTCTGGAAAACTGGCCTCTCGTGCGCACTTTCCAACAGTTCCTTGTGGGGGATGAATCAGCTAATAAGACAAAAGCATCAATCATTTTTCTTAAGTGGAAAAAGCTGGACCAGAGTATGCAACCCACCCCCCCCCCCCTGCAGACTTGTCACCCTTCCAGCCGACTTTCATTTAATGCATGCCTAACAATTATTAAGCATTATCACAAAAAGGCTGAGGCACAGAAAGCAGTGCTTTCCTCAGGGCCCCACCTTGTGGACCAGGCTAATCCATTTTGGTAGACAGTTCCTTTCTGCTCAAACACCCAGAAACTTTCATCTCCATTATTAACTCATTAATCACCAGAGCCAGAGGCATTACTGTAAAGCCCCAAGGAAAGCCAGCTACGTGAGACAAAGATGACCATGGCTTCCCTGTGATTTAATAAATACAGACTGGGGGAGTCTGTTGGCTAATTATTAGAACAGTAGTTTAGAGAATGTCTTCCTGATGCTGAAGGAATCTTTCCCCACTGCCTTAGGAGGGAGGAAGTTTAGGATAATGGCTATATTTTGACTGGTGAAGAATAGGGCAGGGAAGAGTGGCTTTGGATAAGAGGATCTGGGAGAAGACTATGTAAGTACAAAGCAAGTATGTTGGCAACAGAGAACTCACGTCAGATCTGAGTCTTCTGTCCCTAGATCTCAGTTTTCTCCTTCTGGAAAACTGGCCTCTCGTGCGCACTTTCCAACAGTTCCTTGTGGGGGATGAATCAGCTAATAAGACAAAAGCATCAATCATTTTTCTTAAGTGGAAAAAGCTGGACCAGAGTATGCAACCCACCCCCACCCCAGTGCAGACTTGTCACCCTTCAAGCTGACTTTCATTGAATGCATGCCTAACAATTATTAAGCATTATCACAAAAAGGCTGAGTCTTGCATCCAGAAAAGGTAGAGAATGAAGCCAGGCAGTACAGTTCCCTGGGCTTCACTACCAGGGCTCCTGAAGATGCAACCACACCCAAATCCCCTGTCCACACTATAGAATGACTTTTACCAGGACTCATGACTTTACTCTCCTAGGATGTCACTTAGTGACCATCAGACCTTTCAGATCTTGGGCATGGTTCACTCCTGGTTGATTCGGTAAGTACCCTCTCAAATCATTTTCATAGCGTTCTGATAAAAAACTTATTTTCTTTTTCTTTTTTCTTCTTTTTTTTGTGATACTTACTCCCCCTGTTAGGTTGTGACAGGCACTGGCTGGGAGCAGCTCTGATTCAGGCCCCAGACAATGAGTCTAACTATTCATTATTTAACTTCCCTATGTACACTCTGGATTCTTTTTTTTTTTTTTTTTTTTTTTTTTTTTTCGAGACAGGGTTTCTCTGTATAACAGCTCTGGCTGTCCTAGACTCACTTTGTAGACCAGGCTGGCCTCGAACTCACAGAGATCCGCCTACCTCTGCCTCCCAAGTGCTGGGATTAAAGGCGTGCGCCACCAATGTCAGACAATCGTGGTGTCTCATCACCCTGCTTGACACACAGTTACACTACGTTGCTTCCCAAACTCTATCCCTTCACTGGGTGAAACTTGTAAGTCTTAAAAGTTCAACCAAAACACTGTTTCCTCTGCAAACTTTTTGTTGCCAAATGCTGAACAAGCTTTATTCCCCTCCCTTTGAATGTGTCATATCCCAGTCAGGGATATTCACATAGAACAAGGCATCCGATGTTCATGGGAACTCTAACTTCTATATGTGCTGTTGGTCATTACGGTCCTGTTCAAATTTAGTCTCCCTCAGTGCTTGCACAGAGTGGGTGACAAATGGTGTACTTTCAATTAAAAAAAAATAAAACGAAAAACAAACAAAAGACAAACAACAAAAAAAACCTTCACATATCTAAATAGCTGTATCACCATTTAGTTTGTCTACTTCATACTGATTAGTTGAAAACAGACTTTGATTTTTGAGTGATCTTTTTTCTGTTGTGAATAATTCTTGGTTTGCATGCTGAAGTCAATGCTTCATGGAGACAAGAAATTAGTATTTTCACAAGCACAACTAGACCAGTGTGTGGGGAGTGGAGATTGTTTGATGAAGTAAGACCTCTGTATGGAAGGCTTAGGAACTATGTACTCTTACAAGCTCCACAATTATTTCTTCACTTCCTTTTAGATATATTTTATATATTTAATTTTTTTGAGAATTTCATATACAGGTACTGTATTTACATCATTTCAATTCCTTTCTCTGCCCCCTACAACTTCCCCTGTGGTCTCCCAAGTTCCTCCCAAATTCAAGACCTTTTTTTTTTCTTTAATGATTATTGTTACAACCACACACACATACAAACACACACATACAAACACACACACACACACACACACACACACCACATCTCCTACTGAGTCTATTTAGTATTGTCCCTACTTACATGTTTTCAAGCTCCCACTTGGGACTGGATGTCCAAAGACAATGTATTATTCTCTGTCTCCCTGCAGCCATTGATTACCTTTAGCTCTTCATCTTGGGGTAGGACCTTGTGAGCTTTTCTCCACCAACTATAGTCATTATGCCAGTCTTGTTTAGAGAACTGTATTGTTGAGATTTTATGGAATCAACTTCTCTGTTGTATATAGAATACTCTGACTTTCTGTATATCTTATTGATTCACATGAAATATTCTTTTCTTAGCTGGGCAATAATGAGAAATTCAGAATCAAGGAGCAAAGAAAAAAAGAGGAAGTGAAAATAGAACCTCCCATACTTATTCAAAGATCTTCTCACAACTAGCTGTAATTGTTTTTCTTACCTACCCCAGTTTTGAACCTATTGTAGCCATTTCCTTCCCTCTATATTTCCAATTTCTGCAATATGCTATCCATACTATGAATGTTAGCTAAATAAAAGACACATTTGTTTTCTTTCCATGTTGTGCTTCCACATGTGTAATTTTAATGTCACAAGTTATTGGAGAGTCTGAAGGCATACTTTTAAACTATTTATTAATAACTCTAAAACCTTCCAACCCACTGACCAAGGCACAGGAGAAAGGATATAGACCTCCTTAATCATAGGTCCTTGGGGCAACTTGTCAGCAGTCCAGCCAAATCAGCATACATAGGAACACATGCAGCCAGCAAAGGCAGCAAACAACAGCAATGAGAATGGAGCTAACCAAGAGCACCAACAAGGCCAGCCAAAGAAGCAGAAGTTTCCATGACCCCAAAGGAGGTGACTTGAGCTAAGTATGACCTGGGATTAACCCTACCTGGGCGGGGCTGGAGAGATGGCTCAGCGGTTAAGAGCACTGGCTGCTCTTCCAGAGGTCATGAGTTCAATTCCCAGCAACCACATGGTGGCTCACAACCATCCATAATGAGATCTGGTGCCCTCTTCTGGCCTGCAGATATATCTGTAGACAGAACACTGTATACATAATAAATAAATCTTTAAAAAAAAAAAACCCTACCTGGGCTCAGACCAACTTGCGCCTCAATCTTCAGCAAGTCTTGGCAGCAGCCAACTTTGGCAAAGTGTTACCTGGAATCTTTCAGAGGGAAGCAGTGATGAGCAGTGATAAGAAGTGGTGCCAAGCAAAAAGCCCCTCCACGTTTCTGGGGTCTCCTTTTACACCTTCTTAAAATATGCATTGAGATGCTATCTAATTGGTTAACATTATGGCCTCCTCAGGAAGTATTTCCCATTGATGAAAATCACGTGATCTCCAAGGAGTCTGTTCCCCACACCTGACAGTTTTTGACAAAATATCACACACTTTTCTCTCAGGGTGTTTTGCATGGCCCATTCACAAGACTGTTTTCTAGCAGTAGACAAAGCAGCTCCACATCCCATACTTGAGATCGCAAAACAAAAAGCACATTCATTCAACCCAACCATGCCTCCAAAGAAATCTTAACCTCCACCACAAGAGTAGCACCATATATCTGCAGCACTCCTATGATCTTTATGAGTATTAAATGGGGTTGATTGTATCTGAAGTCACAAAATTGATAATTTAACTGAACTACTTTATGAACCTGGTTTATATATAATTGAATATGTGTGCAGAGTTGGGAATGTGTTGATGAACACTTTTGATGATTATCCAGGTCCTTGCACCTGCCTCTAGGGTGCTATGGATACCACATCAATAGCCTTAGTATTCATTACTTTTGATCATCCAGGTGCCTTGGGACCAACACAGGAGAAAGTTACTATTCCAGCAGTTGGGGTGCTATTTGACTCTCCAGTGCTTTGGACCCAGCACATCAGGCTTCTGTATTTCCTGGGCGCCTTGTCTGATTCAGGGATTGGCATATACTAGAATCAGAGGCAAAACCATTTTCCATAGGCTTTTGAACACTGAGCCGCTGCTTATTTGCAGTATCGCATTTGGGAGAGTATAAAGTCGGCAGCTTCTGCAACCTGCTTGGGTCTCTGGGGAGTCTAGTCTGAGAAATGAGCCTGCACAGAAGCAGACTCAGCTGAGAATAGGGAGAAGCTGCCAGGCTTACTATGTGCAAGCCATGCCTGAGATATTCTGTTATCTGAGACAATTGCTTATGACAATTTGGATCAGGATTTCTGCCATTTGCTACTGACAGAGTCCTAAGTGATCTACTCTGCAGCCTTCTGATTATTCTTAGATTGGGGAGGCAGAATGTCTTGGATGAGAAACATGAGGATTCTAGTTGCTAAAATTAAATATTGATTGTGGACTAATACACAGCAATTCTCCTCTAATTTAGTTGGTGTCAGGATGTTAGCACTTGTATTTGACCATCTCTGAGTTTCCAAAGTTATGGCTCAGAACCTGTATTATAGTATATCTCTCAGCCTACTGCTACAAAATATGTAAACACACACACACACACACACACACACACACACACACAGCACATGCACAGGCACATGTACACATGTGTGCAAATTTGCACATGTGCAATTTGTCTCCTGTGCCACGCACACTTGAACTAGTGCATTAAACTTAGCATAAGCTTAGCCCATGTCTCCAGGTGTCATGAGCAGTATTTGTGAAGTGTGACTTCTAGTCCTGTGTATGCTGTGCTGTCCTCTCCTGCTCTTCTCTGGGAGTTTCCCAGAGGAACCACCCTGCTAATCTCATGTTTCAGGCCCATTAATCCTTTAAATCATCCTTAGGGTTTGGCTGGTCATTATCCAGGCTTTTGTAGCAGAGAAAGCAACAAGACATTTTTCAGGTTTAAAGGTGTGTGTTTCCATATTCCTTTATGGTTATACATCTTTTCCCATTCTTTCCCCTTCTGAACAGCACTGAAGATCCCCTTTGGCACAAACTATCCATCAGCTGAATATGGTTTATCAAAACATCTGTACAGAAGATGCAAGCCCCCTGGTCTTTCAAATGATGGTCTCCATGTTGTATTATTCGTAAAGTTGAAGCGAGATGTTTAGACTGCTTTTTCTTTCAACATGATCATTGGCCACTTTAAGAATGTTGCTGAAGTCAGAAAACGAGGCAGTTCATTCTCACTTCTCTTCTTGATCCAAAATGTCTGGGAGTGGATTTCTCCATTATTTTAATTCCTTTGCACCCAGCTGGGGCCAGAAACTACTAATAATCTCAACCTGCTATTGAACTCAACCAGAAATCTCTAGAGTCAATTAAATTTTATTGTCACACTTTCACCAGTCTATGATGAGTCTAATAGCCAGACATGGGTTCCTCAAAGACACCATGTCCTAGTCTTCACACATATATGCACTTACACAAATTTACTTATATGTTCTATAGTAGTAAAAGACTCAAGAACATCTCTCCCATTTTCCAGCCTTTCATGTCTCCAACATTCTGTTCCTTGTGTTTAGGTTTGGTTGCCTCTGGCTTCTACACGCACATGGAGCAATCCACTCACTCTTAAGGTTTGGCCCAGGATCACTACTTATTAAAAAAGTATTGCTTTCCTACAACCAGCATTATGTTCTTCTGTATTTTCATGAATCTTTTTGTGTTCAGATCATTATACATGTAAGTGAAATAAAGTTAACTCAGACTTCTATAATCATAAAAGGATTGTCTCACACAATAGGATAAAGAGATGGTAGACATTATTTCAAGGTTCAGATGTTGGAATTAGGACACTGGTTTCACACTCTCAGTTCTATATACTCCAATTTCAATCTCAGTGAAATGTTTAAATATGTAGGCAAATGGGACCTTGATAAAGTCATCTTTTTAGCCCTCATAAATTAGAATCTTGAATGTGAGAAACGTTTTCTCCTTCTGTGTATATGCACTCAGCACTTTGTTCATGTACTATTGGGTCTCCCTGGTGATTTTATATGTACACATTTAAATGACAGTGATTTTATATGTACACATTTAAATGACATCCTTGGTCAAGGGATGGATTTTACACCATACAAAAGAAGTGGGATCTAGTAAAGCTAGATGAGTGAAAAGAAATTGAAATAATCATATTGCCAATCTGTCCTTAAAATATTGAGAATGTCAACTTGATGGTAAGTTCTCTTATATGACTCTTCCATTCTACTGTAACCTTTGTTGGTAGTGATGAAGTCTGACTGTCCTAGCACAGTGTTAGGTCCATCTAAATGGGGGCTTGATGAGTTATCATAGAATGCAGGAGAGGATGAATGAGCAAATTGGTCAATAACATAAATGGTCAGGAGACATCATTCCCTACTCCCTCTTCATACTTTTCCCCATCATGTCTAGTCTGGCCAGTCTTGTAGTCCTTTAATTACTTCCTATATCACCAAGCTTTAACTCTTTTAACATTCCCCCCTTTCTTTTGTTTTGCAGCTAAATAAAGATACAAAAAAGTAAAGTTCATAATTTTTTTCCTTTGCTAAAAACTCTTTTTTTGTGTGTCTTGGATTTTGAAAAAAAAAACATTTTTCCATGGCTTATAGCATCTGCATGATCTGTCTTTGCTTCCTTAGCCCCATGCCTTGTTATTCTCCCTCCCTCTGATACTAGTCTCCATTGTTGCCTGCCTCCTTTTCACTGGAAACCCCTGTGGATCTCACAGTATGTCTGTTTGAATTGGTTTCATTTCATCATACATATCAAGGCTCTCATACACATCCTTGTTTTCAAGTCTTTGCTCCATACCCTTAGGTATAAGTAGTTGGAGTGGTATTTGACTCTCCAGTGCTTTAGACTCTCTCAAGCACTGGAGAGTCAAATACCTCTTCCTCCCCTCTTTACCAGACTGATTTCTACATACATTCCAGAGTTGAACTTTCATGTCACGTTGTCAGTGAGCTTTTAATGACTTCTAGCCATGATCCTGATTTAGCACACCTCCAGGACACCAGCTCCCTGTAGGAACCCCTAATACCACACCACTCTGCTTATTTCCCTCTTCTGTCTTCTTCTGTCTATGCTGTATTCTAGGAGGAGACAGATTGTGTCTGATCATTCATTATAGTGTTTCTGCTGTCTAGCTATGGTCTAGCACTTCTCAATGATTTGATGAATCAATTGATTATCAACATTGTGCCACTTGTTTGGCATCAAGTAAAGTTGGGAGAAATGATCACAGCAAAATCCTTTCCCTGAAAGGGATACCTGTCTCAACACGGAACAACTCAAGCTTGGCCTTCTACCCAATCATGACTATGGTTTAGAGGTAGCTCTTCATGGGTACTTCGATTAATTCCATCTGCATAGATTCTGTCAGGAATGAGGTTTGAATGGTTGAGTGGACACGGGAATTTCATAATTGAGTCAAATCTCTGTGAGACAGCATGTATGTAAACAGCTACATTTCACAGAATTATTTTCCCATCCATCTGGAGGAGGGCATATTGAAAGTTTTTGCCATTGGAAAACAGGTTGGTCTTTTTCCTATTTGTGCATCAAGACACTGTTCTCAAAATACAACTTAGTGGGTCGTGAAAGCTGCCTGCAGAGCTAAACCACTGATCTGTGGTAGCTCTTCACAGTTAGGATTAAGTTCCCAGAGCTTGGCTCACATTGCCCCCTTATGAACACTCCGGACACTCAGGTTTTAGCCTCTGCCTGACCAGTGGTTTCTTAGGGAGAAAGTCCTTCCTCATCCTTTTGGGAAAAAATCTTTAATCTCCAATAATGTTTAAAGTTTTGTTTACTCTATGTCTTAATTCTACCTAACGAGACTTGGAGGAGGCTGCAAGAAGCTTCAGTTTCCAATAAAAAAAAAAAAAAAACATTTAGCACAAGAAGAAGGTTATCAAAGGAACCCAAGTTTTCAGTTGTAAACTAAATAATGCAGAAAATAAGCGAGACAACAACAAAATCAAATGAGGTCAAAGCCCTGAGGAGAACTAGCTAGGAAGCTGAGAAATACTTTCAGTCTTTTCTAACCCAGTTAAACCCCAGGACACAAGGACTGGTACTGTGGTTCCCACAGATAATTGAATGTTTTCCTTATTGCTCAGATTGTCTCTAGGTTGTTGTTGGTGGTGGTGGTGGTGGGTGTGTGTTTCTTTAATCACCTGCAGCCAAAAACATCCTAATGTGTATTTAAGGAGCCAATTAAGTTACAGCTGTTGGCCACAGGTTCCAACAGAGAACATTTGAGAAGAGCTGGTCATGATCATGCCACACCTTTCTTGATTTGCTCAGCTGTCAAATGGGGAAAGTAAGATAATTCTTAAGCAAGACAATGAGAAAAAAAACTGTTCAGATAGTAGGAATGGAACTTTAAATTTTTGTTCAAATGATGCATACTTAAGCTACTATCAATCCTATTTCATGTGAACTATACTTAAAATTAACATTTGTAGATATTATATTATATACATAAAAGAGCAAGGATTTCAGCATAATAACCATGTTTGTATTTTAGCCTTTTTTTGCCTGAAAAATTGTATTATCTTGTATTTATACATTTCTTAATATGCCTGCTTTAAAATGGGAATGATGTTGTAATCTCTAGGGTAGTATGTGACTAAATCCGTTAGTAGAAATCATATAAAAGGAAGAATATGTTCAAGAGAACTATTTTATAACATGGTGACTATAGTTAGAAAAAGATACCTGTTGTATTATTGAAAATTACTAGGAGAGTAAGTTATTTTTTTATCAGAAGATTTATTTATTTGATGTGTATGAGTATTTTGCTATGGACATTGGTATGTTTATGTATATTGAAGTTGGATCCAGCTTCTATAGAAAAACAGCTAGTGCTCTTAACTACTGAGCCATTGATTCATTTCAGAAGGTAAGTTTTAAAGTACTCATGCCTTAAGAAATCTGTAAGGTAATGTGTATGTCAATTAAGTTGATCTTGCCATTTTACAATGTATTTATATTTAGAACATCATGAAATATATGATGAATATATGAAAATCTCATCTTATATATATCCAGTTCCCGTCATGTAGTTGAATGTGTTGCATTTTAGACAGCATTTTTATTTTAATGTGATTCACATAAGATAACTAACTTTTATAAATCACAGTTTGAGGGCCAGCATGTACTGACGTGGGTTTAAAGTCTGTCTGTGAGGAGAGTGGCACTGCCAGTCATTGTATACTTCACTTAACTTCTTTTTTTCTGAGTTGATTTGGATGTCCCTTCCTGCCACCTCTCATATTCAGTCGGCTACAGAACTAGCTAATCTTCTTGTGTTTGTTTCCAGAAAGGGAGTTTGCTCAGGATGAGGAGTAAGTGGAGGGTGGAAATGTGAGTTGAGGCTAAGAAGGTTAAGTGGAAGCCAGAGGGTGAAGGACCTTTAGCACAAGTTAATGAGTGCTGGATTGAGGCTATGGTCACAGAAGGGCTATGGAAGAGACTTCACAAGCAAAAAGGTCTTATAATAGGACACGAGGCACCTGAACAGAAGGAAAGCAATCACCAGGCTGTAGAAGTCAGCTTTTCAACCTCTTTGTTTAATAGACAGCTGTGGTCAGCACATGTGAATGCACAAAGCTGTTTGCACAAATGAAAGGCAAGGGGGATATTTGGTGTATGTTCCCAGACCCGAGGAGCTGGTTTGAGTAAAAAAGAGATACGTGTGGTTGCATTTGGCCTGACCCGGTGCACAAGGAATAAGACCACCCCTTAAATAACAGAAGACACAACAGATCAAATAAACCTGTTGCAGTGTTCTTGATGATTTAAAAAATAATTATTTTTATTTTATGTGTATAAGTCTTTTACTTGCACACACACACACATACAGACAGACCGACAGATAGATAGATGTATATCTCATGTGTGCAATGCCCACTGAAGCCAGACAGGGTGGGAGAGCCTCTGGAACCAGATTTAGAGATGGTTGTTAGCTATAATGTGCTTACTTGGAATTGAACCCATGTCCTCTGAAAGAACCAACAAGTGCTTTTAATTACTAAGCCATCCCTATAGTCCCTGCTGCAATTGTTTTTAATTTGCCTGTAGTTGAAGTTTCTAGGGAAGATTGTCACAATACATAGTTGAATATTCCAGTAAGATTTATTTACTCTATCTATCTATCTTTGAAACAGTGATTTATTGAAGTATTACTGTATGCAAATTCAGAAAGGGCAGCTTGTCTTTTTACCTATCTAAAGAAGTATGCCCTATCATGGATATGGGGGTTTAGTGAAAGAGGTGTGTAAAATTATCTTCTGTCAGAGACATCATGAATTCAAGACTTCCCACTATTTCCTGGGTCAACAAGGATAAAAGAAAATGCCAAGAAAAATAATGTG
This sequence comes from Lophiomys imhausi, assembly GCA_907164525.1. Classification (NCBI taxonomy): domain Eukaryota; kingdom Metazoa; phylum Chordata; class Mammalia; order Rodentia; family Muridae; genus Lophiomys; species Lophiomys imhausi. Next base: position 2,179,714 of record CAJQZJ010031511.1, read on the forward strand.
CTAATGTAGTAGACACCTCTGGATTCAGTTCATGGGTCCTATTTACATTGTCAGAGTTCTGCATCCCATGTAAACCATCATGATACTTTTCTCAGAGTAGTTGCTCTCATACCACAAAAATCAGTTGAGCTGGGTGCATGGATACAGCTTCAACTGTGGTAAAATTTATGCCAGTGGGGCACTGGTACTAGTATTTATGCCCAAGGCACAAGCCTGCTCCTTAGAAATCAAGCTACGATCAACTGCAAGATACACCTTGGGTAGTGGTGATATGAAAAAACTTATCATAGAAATCTGAAGTATGATGTGTGTTTGCAGTGGTTGCTAAGGATAATAATTTTCAGAAAAAAATTTAGAGAAGTGTATTGGGAGATCCTCAGCAGCAGACAACTCTTGGGGAAGATGAGAAAGTTTAAAAACTTGTGGGTATCCCAGAGACCATGCAAAAAACTCAGAAGAACAACATCTTGTCTGTTCTCAGGATGAAAAGGAGGTCTGTACAGACTGCTGTCCAAAAAGGACAAAACTTGGTAGCAGGGAAGTCGACAGCCTAGATCTGCCAAGACAGGGTAGGTTAGTCCTTCACAATCCCTGCTCTACAATAAATGTCTGTCAGAGAAACAGGACCAAAAGGCTGAAGACTGATGCTGGAATGTATGGAGAGAAAATGGGAACTGTCCAGGTAGTCACTGGTTTGTCATTTCTTAGTTTTGGAAGCTGCAGGCCCTGCACTTCCTATACAATCAGATATATTTATCCTTCTCAGCTCTCTGAGGTGGTTGAAGAATAGACAGCTTGAGTCTCATAGCTAAATTTTGAGTTGTTTAGGAATCAAGAGGGCGTTCTAGATCTAAGAAGATGGTTATAATAGTGATGCAAGTTAGTATGAAAAGTAAGTCAGTTATAGAACTTTAAACTCATGGAGATGATTAGAAGGTAGAAGGTTAAAGTCAGGGGCCAAATATGTATTAACTGGACATTGGGAAGGTACACCAGGCCATTTAACTCTCATAAATGTGGCATATTTAATTCTGCTGTTTTGTATAGAATTTACTGTTATAAGAGAAAGAACCATTTGTTGAAGTGAAAAGAGAAGCTGTTGGGGGGCGGAAGAGGGTGGAAGGGTGGGACAAGAAGGGGGAATAGGGAAGGGTTTGTGACTGAGATGTAACTTGAAAAAAAAATAAAGTATTTATTAAAAAAAAAAAGAAAAGGAGCCTTTTGCTAGACTTAAAGGGAGTGATGTTGAGGGAAGGTCTAATATTGTTTCTGATACATTGAATTCAATGTTGAGATCTGGTTACCGGCCCTTCTGAGGCATTCTCTTGATTGGTTAATAAAAGTCGCTTATGGCCAATTAGCTGTGCAGAAAGAGTATAGGAAGGCGGGACTTCCTCACATCAGCAGGAATTCCGCACACACAGAGATGCTCTGCCCTCTCCGCTGGGAGATACAGAAGGAGACAGAC
>CAJQZJ010031511.1:2186181-2210610 GCA_907164525.1 Lophiomys imhausi
CCACCTGCCTGGTTTTTGTTTGTTTGTTTGTCTGGTTTTTTTCAAGACAGAGTTTCTCTGTGTAGCCCTGGCTGTCCTTGAACTCACCCCATAGACCAGGCTGCCTTGAACTCATGGAGATCTGCCTGCCTTTGCCTTCAGTACTGAGATTAAAGGTGTTTGCCACCAAAAAAAAAAAAAAAAAAAAAAAAAAAGAAAAGAAAAGGAGGTCTGTGCATGTCAAGTACTGCAAACAAAGGTCAAAGCAGTAAATAGAGATTGGGTCTATAGACATAGGGATTTTAGCTATTTCAAGGATATTCTCTCCCTCTTCATTTCCTCCCTCTTTCCTTTTACTTCCCTCTCTCTATCTCACTCTCTCCTTCTGCACTAGAGATCAAATCCATGGGGCCCTGTTCAGGCTGGGCAAGTAGAGGTAAATCCCTAGCCCAATATTTTAATTTAGTCTTCCCAATGAGATTAGTAGAGGATTCTTAGCACTAGACTAAAGGGGTAAGATGAAGATAATGACTTGTTCAGCCTATGGAGACATGTAGAAGCCAGAGCTAAAATAATATTTCTTATATATTAAAAGTGGAAAATGAAGAATAAGAGTCAAAAATGACTCATCATTCATATTCCATTTCTTTGTTCCATCCAAACTGAAGTATAGACTATTCTTTCTCAGCTCCATCTTTTCAGAGTTTCCAGAACATTCTAACTTTTATGAATACTCCCTCTGTCTCACTTTCCTCATCCATAAAACAAAGTTGGTATTGACAATGAAGTTTTCACAGTTTCACAATGATTAAAATGAATACTTGTAACATAGATATCACTTTTTAATTCATGCCTCTACATTGTTTCAATAAATTCTAGTTATTATTCCTAGTATTTTGTTTTATTATTTCTGTACACAAAATTGCTCATGTTGGATGCCAAGTGTGGGGGAAGTGGGATCTTAGCCATCTGCTCCTGCCAGGGCCTCAGCCCACCCACATCCTGGCAACCACAGTGACATGGGAGGAGAACTCATCTGATTGGTTGGAATTCAAGGCAAAGCCTGGGTGACCCTGGACCCACCTAGTATCTGCCTGCTGTAAGTACAAGAGGTCATATTTCACTTACCAATTATTCCTTTACCTTGAGCCCACTTGGAAAGGAAGTGGTCAAAGGCAGGCATGTTTCTTTGGACCATGTACAGCACTGTATTTCTCTTCCTTGCTCCTTGTAAATGAGAGAGTGTGGAAGATGCAGAAGCCTCTTGGAGCATAACCATGAGTCTTTGGCTGCCTGTTCAAATACCTCTGTTCTCAGAAAGCCTTTGAATTAGGAGACCCAGACACATTCTGCAGGAGACCAGGGGATACTCCTTCATACAATGGTGACTTACTCCTTCCTGTCTCTGCCTGCCTTTTTTGTTCTACTGCTCAGTATCATCCTCCAAACTCTTCTTGCTATTCAATGTCCACCCAGTCAATTTTACATATCCAGAGCCTGACCTCTTTGTGAGATCATTTTGATTGTATGTACATCTCATCCTCTCTCAAATATCCCTTCTCTTTTCTTTTTGCTCTTTAAATGAATGATTTTCCACTCTTTCAGAGAAAAGCTCATGCTGTCATGAGCCTATTTATGCCTTGATTGTCAGACAGGAAGGCCAGAGAGTCAGGGGCACTGAGACAGTTTAGCTGATTGATAGGGAGGTCAGATGACAAAGATGGGAAAGGAAAAGAAAGAAGTTGTATTGGCTTGGATAGGCAGTACTGGATAACCCCAGTCCAACATGGCAGGAAGTTTATCAAAATCATGCTACACTGTTTTAGAATTGATAGATGCTGTTCTGGCTTGCAATCAAGCCAGGAAAGCCTGTACAGAAAAGTGAGGAAATTATGGGGCATGGGGTAGTCTTTGTCTAAAGGTTCTTTGCCAATAAGCACCTTTTCTGTGTATCTTACTTTCATGGATAAGACAAAGGTCGTCAGTCATTCTTGCTATAGAAATTTCACTACCACCAGTCGGGTGGTCAGGTACATCTTTGTTGTGACACATTCTAAGTGGTTCTCTGGTTCTCTGTACATGAGTTATGTAATCAAGATAAGACATGGCAGTAGCTGTATTTTGGTAATGTGAGCCTGGGATGGGGGGGAGCATTCTAGTCTGTGTGGTAAGAATAAACCACAGCCTAAAGTGAACATGTGATCCCTGCTCTAATGAAGACATTTAGTAGTGGTGTATGGGGTGAAGTTGTCAATCAGCCTTGGACCACAATGTCCTCACTATCCATAACTTCTCTAAAGTCCCACCTGCTTCTTTTTTTCTGGTTTTTACTCAGGCTTTTATTTCTAGAAACATCTCATCATCATAGATGATAGACATCCCAGAGGAAAAGAGCTGGTTCAGTTGGGGCTGTAAGCATCATGTGCTTTATTCTTGTGATGCTCTGGTCCATAGGCCATTGGTTCCTCAGACGAGTTTCCCACATTTACTTTACTATCTATGTTGATGGAATTCTATGTCTCAAGTAACCTACTTAATTTCTCTAGGCCTTAATGTCCTCACATATATAACAGAATTGGGAATGAGACTGAAATTCATTAGTGCTCAGAGCATTACCTTCCTTGACATCTTGTGGATGCCATCTTTCCAATTTTTGTGTCTGAATTTTCCTGACATTTCCTGTTCTAGCTAAAATACACTGGACAGAGATGGTGTATTCTTTCTTAGTCACCCACCCTAGATTTCGACTTACCTCCCACTTGCTTCTCTGCTCTGAGAAACTATGTTCTTTCTCATGTTTAATTAAGATCTTTCTTGTTGTAGGCAATTTCCCTTTGAGTAGGTTTCATGAATGTTGAGAACAATAACTAAATGCCTTTCTCATATAGAACATTTATATGCTCACATAGACAAGTTAATTTTCTTTTACATCCCTATATTTAGCCCCATTTGGGGCTCATTTCCATGCATTTGCATGTTGATATTCATATTTATGTAGATATATTCCTGGAATCAATAGAAAAGAATATCCTACACAGAAGGTTGGAAATGACAATTTATTCATAGAGCTTGATCCTAAGATTCAGGAGACGTTTACTGGGCAACATTGCCAAATTAAATACCAAGCTGCTTTTCCTGTTGAACGTGAAAATGGTCATGAATTATACTTTCTTATGTGTCCTCTGCTAAAAGGAGAGCTGAAGTAGAAGGTGCAGGTGGGAGCTGTCCCCTGCAAGACTGCTCTGAAGAATGACATACGGTCTCTAAGATGTGAGAAGGGAGGAAATGGAACATGTGGGTGCCAGAAATGTAAACCACTCAGAAGCCACTGCTAAAATGTGTTGTCCGTGGCTGCCACCACTGGAGCTCTTAAAGTGTGGCTTCCTTGTCGACAACTTAAGAAAAAAAAAAGAACTAAGGATTTCTGGAATAAAGATAATTATAGATCTTACTATACCTAGGAGTCAAATCACCAAACTAGGGAAACTAATACTAACTGGCTGCCTACCGTTTACTCACTGGTGCACTGGTTCTTCATATGTTTTCTTAACTGGCCCTATTAAAGAGCTGTAATTTTTTCACAAGTTTGAAGCAATAATGCATAGCTTCAAAATGGACAAGTAAAATGACTAAGTCAAATCAGTAAGGGCACCACATATTAAGATGACTCTGTCTGATTCTTAAAGATTTCTCTTCAGTCTGATCCCAGTAGTTTAAAATGAAGAATACCTCGGATGCCTTTAACGTGAAACATTTGAATTGCCTCTCTGATTATATCTTTTGGATAAGTCCCTCTCAAGTTCAACATTCAAACAGGTTATCAAAATTTTGTTTTGTCAGAAAGCAAGCAAGCAAACAAGCAAAAAAAAAAAAAAAAGAAAGAAAAAAAAACCAACCAAACAAACAAAAAACCCCCCAACAATAACAAAATAGCAAAAAATAAAAAAATAAAAAAATCTTAAGGTTGGACCTAGTATGTTAAGGCTAATCCCAAGGAACCAAAAACAGAAAAAAAAGGGCACAATAGACTCAAGTGGGGAAGCAAATACAAGGAGGCAGGTGACTGAGCTGATCTCTTTCATGAGAGCACAGGTGCACAATTAGACAAACCAGCTCTTTAGACAGGATTAATGGGGCACTTTATCTCAGAATTGTCTGTCCAGAGAAGTTGGAAAGAGAGGCCCATCAAGTCTCAGTGCTTTCCTATCTTTTGTCTTTTACCAGCCTATACTGAATTAGTGCAAGAATATTTCCAGATGATAATGCCTGACACCTTCAGGTAGTCACCAAAACTCCAGAACCCCATGTCCTCAGTGAGATCTTTTATCTGAAATAAAAAGGGACCCCTAACAGGGGGAGTGAGTGTGTCTCTGACTCTTTTGCCTGTTCTTGGTACCCTTTTCTTCCTATTGGGTTTCCTTGACCAGTCCCGATATTAGGGTTTGTACCTAGTCTTATTGAAACTTATTTTGCCAAGTTTGGTTGATATTTTTGGGAAGCCTGCTCATTTCTGAAGAGATACAAGAAGGAGTGGATCTGAGGGAGATGGGAAGTAGGGGGTCCTGGGAGGGGAAACTGGTTGGGATGTATTATACGTGAGGAGAAGTGACAGGGAGGTATGGGTATAATTGGCTGGACAGGGTTGTGGAGGTATAGTGTCAGTCATGTTGGAGGAAAGCTAGAGCATAATTCTCAACCAGGGATAAATGAGACCCAGCAATACTAGGACACATGATGATACAAGCTTGTTTTAAACGTGAAGTCAAATGGGACTGGGGTATACGCAGAGGTGTAAAAACTGAGGAAGTCCTAAGAATTTCCTTTTAAGACCCTCAGATCTACTACTATCGTATGCTAACTGGGTCTCCTTCTATGAATCTAGACTAAGATATTGTTTTTCTACTTCTTCAAGGTGGTGGCCAGTAAACATATCCTCAATAGGTGAGGGTAGGTTTAATAAACCTGGTTGGTTTCTCATACTGATCCTAGGATCACACATGATAACCAACTACTTTCTCCCCTATGGCCCACTGGAGATTTTTCTTTGCTTTGGACAGTCCTCTATATACTGAAATTTTCTTGCTTATTGACTTAAACAGTGGTTCTCAACATTCCTAGTGTTGCAACACTTTAGTACAGTTCTTCATGTTGTGGTGACTCTCAACCACAAGCTTATTTTCATTGCTACTTCATAATTGTAATTTTGCTAATGTTATGAATCATAATATTGATATCTGATATGCAGGATATTTTAACTGCAACCTAAAGGTTGAGAACTGTGGACTTAGATGTTACTCTTGGAAATATCTGAGTCCTTAGTCCTTAGCTCTTGAGAACTCATGTATATGCAAATTCAGTATTTACAGGATCCAAAATTGTCCTTTGGCAGTGAACACCTAGTAGTCAGGTAAAGTTTCTTTTCTTGCATTGTAGCAAATCTGGAAATAAGGTCAATTTCATGGAAAAGTTCAATTCTTTTTTTTCTTACTTGCTTATTTGTAGGAGGATTGCACAGTGGTCAGATGGTAACACAGATTCCTGCTTAGTTATCTTTCTTAAGGGTTGACAAACCTTTAGATTCAATGTTGGGTTCTCAGAAAGCACAGATTCTTATTTGTTTGATATTTTCATATGTATGTAATGTGTTTTGATCAAATACAGTCAACATTCCAATTCCTCTAATTTCTCACTTATCTTCCCAACCTTTTTTTCCCTCCTCACTTCATATGGTTTAAACCAAAACAGAACAAAACAGAACATGATCCACTTACTGCTGTCTATATATGTGTGCATGGCCTTTTAGAGAATAGACCACGTTTCAAAAAGAAAACAGAGTACTCCTCTAGTAGCCATACATTTCCAATAACCCTTCAGCAAATAGTGGGGTTTCCTTGCCTACAATCTGAGACAAATGTTCCCCAATTCATGCTGGAATTTTGTCTGGCTTGATTTTGTGCAGGCCTAATGCATGTTAATGTATCTGCTGAGATTATATGTAATGTCTGCAAAACACTATTCCTCTGAAATACCCGAGCCTTGGGCAGTGTGTGTGTGTGTGTGGGGGGGGGGTTGGTGGGGTGGTGGTACTGCTGTGTATGATACAGATTTACCATTTAGGGATAAGCATCCAAGAGTTTCTTGTTCTCTCTCTATCTCTGTATCTGTACACACACACACACACACACACACACACACACACACACACACACACCAGTTTGGGTTCTCTGTTAATCACCAACTACTAAAAATAAAAGCTTCTCTGATAAGAGTTAAAAGATTCACTAATCTATGAATATACAGAGGACGACTTAGGGGGCAGTTTAACATTGTACCTATTTAGCCGGATAGCAATATACTCTCCCCTAGAGCCTATGGCCTACCCAGTCATGAGTCCTTCTCCCAGTTAGTGGTACCAGATGTTAGTTCTATCTTTTGAAGAAGGCCTTAAATCCAATGAGAAAGTTGTTGGTTACTCTCATAGCCTTTATGCCACTATTGCAATAGTGGTGCATCATGCCACAACAGCAATTATTTGTAGTTCTTAGGGTTCAGAGCTACATAAAACCAATGATTGCTTTTCTCCCCTGGTAGTATGCACCACAACTTCCAGAACTATGAAAGTGATCGAGGAAAGATAAGGCTTCCAGGTACGTACCACTATAATTTCTCCATGTCCTATGACTTAAATATGAGAATCTTCAGCAATGGTATCACCCTCAAGTTCTGGAGGATTACCAAGAGATATGACAATAGTCTGCAATATTTCAGGAGTGTATGGAAACCATTGACTAGCTACTATTCTACCTAGAGTACTTGCCACCTCCTACCCATCCAGACTGTTCAAGTGTGTTGTGAGTTCAGTATGTGGTAAGGCAACTTGCTGTTTTAAGAGATGTGATGATGACTAAAGTCTATATAGATTATTTTCAAAAATTATTATTTTAGGTATGAATGTGTATGACCTGCCTATATGTTGATACATGTGCCAAGGTGTGCATGTGGAAGGGCATCAGAAGACAAATTTATGGAGTCAATTATTTTCTTCCACCTTTTTCTTGGTTCTGGGAATCTAATTCAGGTTACCAGGTTTGCAACGGCCAGATTCTTTACTCTTTGACATATCTCACCACCTCCATAGATAAGTGTTTGATAACTAGAGCATTACTGTAAAGTCAGACATTGTTTCATATTTTGTTCCTAAGTGATGTTCCCTATGGATGGTCTCCTGCCAAGTTGAAGAAGCAACATTACTGAGTGCCACCGAGTGACACAGTACCTGTGAGTGAGCATGGCAGCAGGAATGTTCTACAACTGAATCTGGAAATGATGGAAGTCGTCGGAGCCACAGGACTGGTTGGGTCTGAACAGGGTAAGTCAGTACAATACCTACAATGGTAGTATGGACACAGGTCTGTGATTATATCTCAAATGAGGGTGGGAAGATTGGCCATGTTAGATAGTAGCAGTGGGATGTTTCTAATGAGCAAGAGGCTTAGACCTTTGGTGGAACTAAATGAATTCTTGGATATAATATTAACTGGTTCTAGTGTTAATAATTTTCAAAATGATAATGAAAGTAACTCTCATGAGGTGAGCTTCCTCAGTGAAAACTCCTGTTGCCATGCCGCCCTGGCAGGTGCCTCTCACAGTGACCCATGTGCATGTGAGTAGCCATGTATACTCCATGGCAACCTCACCTGTTCTGTCGGTAACATGATCTCTGCTTCTGCTCCTGGTTCCCAGATGATTACCATGTTCCAATAATTAGCAACACTTCCATTGCCTGTTGACTTTGCCCCAAGGGTTTAAATAAGAAATGATACTGTAGATATTAGATTAGATAATAAATGAAAAGTGCTTGATTGAGTGCTTGATGCATAACAACAGCCCCATCTCCAATATTAATTAATGACATCATCATTATAGGAGTTACTGAATGTAACTGTTGAAAAGGTAAATCCTTTTGTGTCACTAGAGATTTAGGGCTTTTGCTAAATCAACTTAATGTTTATTTGTGCAGAACTGGATGTTTAAAAAATTTACCCAATATTCTGGACTGTAACGTACACTCCGGACATGTTTTCCCAGCTGTCTTTCATACAGCAATCATTATGCTGTCTCTTATTATTTAGAGTCAACATATTTTCAAGACCTTTTGTAAAATTTCCTACCTAATCAGTGAGGTGAATTTACTTTACTCTCTAGTCTGACAAATTCTTACCAATCCATTCCATTGTATTATGCTTATCTGGGATTTATCCCTTCTAAATTATGGACTCTGTGAGACTAGAGTTAGATCATAACCATAATCAGACTCTCAAGGACTAGGTGAAGATAAAACATAAAGTAGGTGGTAATTGAACATGTGAATAAACACAACACTGGAAACTGTGATAAATTGCATCTGCTTATGGCAATCAAATAATTATTTATTTCTGCTAAAAAACAGAGATGCAAAATCTCAACACTTTTGGGGCTATATCCCACTCTATTTCCATAGAATCTTGTGACTGTATTAAAAAAAAAAAAGCCTTCTCATTCAGATCCTGCTGTAATGTGACCCAGATATAAAAGTAGAAATAGAGACGTGGGAATATTGTTTGTTTCCAAAATAATATCACTCAAAAAATTAAAACCTTCAAATAGTGTTAATTTGAAAGAATCTAAAGTTGGCCAAACATGTTCTTTACTTCACTGAACCTAGCTGAAATCATTGAAAATCTATTTCCTCAAATTAGGCTTTCTAATTGACATTCTGACATCTTAGCATATTCTGGAAAGGTGTGAAGATTTACCAAGCAGTGAATTATATATATATATATATGTATATATATATATATATATATATGTATATATATATATATATACATATATATATATATATTACATATATTATATATATGAGAAAAATGAGTATAGTCATAGTGTCTATACAGAGAAGTATAACCCCAATATTTGACAGGCAATGTCTGCTGACCCTCTTTGGTTAAAAGACATACTGGAAGAAACATAGTGATGTAGGCTGATAGGATGATGGAAGAGGCCAAATTCACAATTTTCTTTTCCAGTATTTGGAATCGTTTTTTACTTGATCAAAAGCTAAGACTTGGGAATATATTGAAGAATTTAAGCCTTCCATCAATATGTTGAGTCTAAGAGTATTGAGGGTGATATTGAAATGATTTAAATTGAAAATCTGTGCATCCTCACCACTTACCCCTCTTTCCCACTGGATTTCAGCCACTTAGAAAATGGTCTTGAAGTTCAAAGTACAACTTCACTTATGATTGGGCTATATTAGTTCTCATTATGCACCAATGTTCAGGACTTTTTAACAGATAAGTTTGTGGAAGCAGTTTGAAGACAGCTAAACTGAAACTTCTTAGCTTTCTTCTAACTTAGAAACCCACTGAACATGTGGCATAATCTAGTAAGTAGACATTTGCCCAGCCATTAGAGCTTAAGTTATGGGTTTTTTTTTCCTCCCAGGGTCCGATGCAATTAAAAGGCTTAGACGTCAATGCAATGGCTCCCCCTTTTGCTTGCATGGTCCGGCATGAGATAGGCTTCCAAGGGATACTTAGCAGACGGCCATCATAATTCATATAGAAAGGAGTAGAGAACAGCTGGGACTGGATGACCCATGGAGACCATGCTGACTTTGCTTTCTCCAGGGCATAAAATGAAGGTCTCACTATTATGGATCTGTGGGGAAGAGAGAAGAAAAGATATACCATCAACTGGATAAGAAACACAGGGACCATGGGTTTGTCTGAACATTTTTCCAGTTAGAGGTAGGATCAGGAGAAAAAACTAACCCAAAGGAATAGATACTTGTGAGAAATGAAACCTATCTATCTATCTATCTGTCTGTCTGTCTGTCTGTCTGTCTGTCTGCCTGCCTGCCTATCTGTCTATCTCTCAATCAATCTATCTATCTATCTATCTATCTATCTATCTATCTATCTATCTATCATCTATATATCTATCTATCATGTATGTATGTATGTATGCATGTATGTATGTATGTATGTATCTATCTATCTATCTATGGAACTATCTATCATCTATCTATGTATCTATTTATGTATCTATGTATCTATCTATTATCTATATATCTATCTCTATCAAGTATCTATCCATCCATCCATCTGTCCATCCACCCATTCATCCATCCACCCATTCACCCACCCACCCACCCATCCATCCATCCATCCATTTATCCATTCATCCTTCTATTCCCTACTATATCTCCAAGCTCCAGTTTCCTCACTTACCTCACAGTATGATAGTATACAAGTGTCTTTCACCAAACACTCCTAGTTATTGATATATTTCCCTGAGCCATTTTTTGTTTTTATTAATTACTTCTTTTATTACTTTTTAAGTTAGGAGATAATGATTCACTCCTCTCCCATTTCCTCCCTCTAACCCCTCCTGTGTACCCTCTCTAGTTCCTACCATTCATGTCCACTCTATTCTCAAATTAATAAGTTTTTCTTTGATTATTTTTACATATATGGACTTCATAAAATTATATATATATGTATGTATATATACATATATATGAACCAAACTTTTTGCATTTCCCTCTATCAAGACTGCACAGCATAAAACTTAAACGATCAAGACCCCATTAAAAATTAGCAGTTGCAACCCCAAGGAAATGAAAAGTTTAACAAGAGTGCATCCAGAGCTGGTGTTTAAGTGGGGAGAAGCACTCAGTTAGAACACTTAATTGGTAACTGGGGCAGACAGAGTTAGGCAGCTAACAAGCTAGACAATTTTGATGACATAAAATTAACACCAGGACACAGGGAAACCCTGTTTTATTTGCTATTTTATGTGTTATGTGACAATTTAATTAAACTTTGAAGGAATCCAAGCAGTTAATTCCCCAAAGAAATAAACCAAGAATGACATTTAGGCCTGTCTCCTAAGGAGTTGGGCAAGGGAGTACTTCTTCATTTTACAATGCCATAAACCAATTTTTAACTTTGAAATTAATCTATGTAATTAAATTGGCTTGGCCTTGCTTCCATGTCTTCTCCTTTTTCTTCTGGGGATTGACTTGAAGCCATTAGAGGATATGTAAATGATTTTAATACAGTAAAGGCAATTTTAGTCTCATCTCATGGTATAGAAAATTAACCTTTGAAACACTATGCACTATGGGTTCAACAGTCAGACACTTCTGTTTCTTCTCTACAAATGATAGTGGGGATGACAAAATGTCACAATAGCAAGAAGCAGCAGCAACCATTGCCACTATGATGACATTAATGACAAATGGATTATTGATTGGGTAATTAAGGCTTTTAATGATCTAACATACAACTCTATAACTTTAGTGTTCAAACAGAAAATGTGTATTTCTTATCCCTACTTCTCATCTCTGTAGGGTTTCTTGGATAATCTGCACATAGGACCACCTCTTTACTACTGGATAGAGTAATTACTGTCTGAGTTATCTTTTGTTTCATGGTATAAGAAAAGCAAGAAGAAGAAAGGAGAAGAAGAAAAAAGAAGGAGGAGGAGGAGCTGGCTATGAAAACCTCCATCAGAAATTAAGTCATCATGTCATCTCATACATGACTGAGCAAAGACTGTACTACCATCTCCCTCCACTAGAAGTGGAAGAGTGATTCCTACATGTGTCTGCCTAAAGGAAAGAAAATTAGAACCTTTTAATGGGCAGTTGCTATGTGCCAGACTCTGGCCTACACAATACCTGTACATATGTATACATGCATGAATACCCTCATGGATACATACAAGTGCATACATATGTTCATTTCTGTATCTAGCATATGTATGAATAAACATCTGTGCAGCAGATTCAAAGACCACAGAATCTAACATCTCAGGATATATAATGTTCCCTGCTCTTAGCTCTCTCTTGGGCCAATAGCTTAGTTCTTACTTTCTCTACTTCTCATTTGCAGAATGGGAAGGATCATTGTGAATATGAAATTTATAAGGTGTGGTTGCATAAATGCTAGTGAGTGCTAGTTATTACTATTGAAAAGGAGGTATTAAATATTGTATCAACAAAGAAGTAAATAAAAATTTATATACTCTGGTCAGAAAAGATAGTTAGATTCCTCTGGAATGAAATTAAACTCTCCATATTTAGTTGACCCATAGTATCTATGGTTTCTATATCCTTATAATTAATCAACCACAGATGTCAGCAAAACAGTGTTTTCCCATCAATGATTGGGACATTATATGCATGAACTCACAGCAGCTGTGACTTCCTGTGCACGAATTGTACAAGATCAAACCAGACAAAAATCTTAGCATGAGTGGGGGTGATGATCAGAAAGCTCCACCCCTAGCTAAGGAACTCTCCAATGGATTACATCTAGGAGAGAGTCAATTTTCTTTGAAGATGCAGCTCCTCAGAGGCTCCAATGTTCCAGTAGATAGTCCTACATCTGTGCATGTATAGCCAGCAGTAAATGGACTTACAAAAAATGAATAATGAAGTTAGAAGGGGAAAGTGGTGGTGTTAGGAATAGGGGAATAATTGAAGGACAGAGAACAGGAATAGATTTGATCAAAGCACATATGTATATATAAAACTTTCAAACAATTAAAAAAATTAGAAAAAACAAATTAATTTAAATAATACATCTATATTAGTACTTCACAGACATTATTATCATTATTACATGTAGAAACTATTCATATTGCATTATTTTTAGTAGTAGAGATAATCTAGATATATGTAACACATGATAAGATTCTATAAGTTATATGCAAACACACAACATCATTTTATGTAAGGGTACTCAGAGCAAGTTCTTGGATAAAATCCCGTGGATGCTGAAGGACAATGAGTATTATCTGTTCTCCAAATCTGCTTGTCTCTCTTCCCATATGCTTAATTCTCTGTCCTTAAGCTTGATTTTTCTCTGCAACCCTGTACAGTTATGCTCTGATCCATGCCTTATGGTTTTAACAGTGAACTAATTGATACTGTAGTAGCCTAATAAGAGTTTAAATAAAAGCACAGGATTTCCATTCACTTTTTACATCATACACAGTGGTCACTCAGGCCTAGCGCTATCAGGATGGAAAAGTAATTAATACCAATAGAATATCTAACATGTGCTTAGTAAACCTTATGCTAAGAGATATAAATATATATGGTCTTCTTGATTTTCATAATAATCACATAAATTATATGTACCTGTCTGTTCCCATAGAGTAGAAACTGAAACTTATGTTTACCAATGTAATGTTGAAGTACCTACTTTAAAATTGACACTTTCATAATTTATTTATGAATTCCAGTCTTTTTCACAACTCTTTCTTGTTCTCATGCCTCTCCCTTTCCTCCGGACACCCTTCTTCCCAACAAGTCTCCTACTTTCTTTTCTTTTATGCATGCTTTTTGTGTGTTCCTGAGTTTAAACACAGTTTCTCACTCAAGTGTGAGAGGGAAGTTATTTACTGGAGCAGGAACAGCTTACCAGTGGAGTTGTCACTGGAGAAAGTAATAACTTCCTTCTCAACAACTATTATCAGCCACTAATTATTCAGAGAAGTATGGGGACATATGGACCCCCCTCTTCAATAATGAATATTGGCAGGCCCAATTGGTGCATGCCTTGTGAAATGAGTTCATGAATCAATTGACTATATCATGTTTAGAAGATGCCTTTTTTCCTGCATATCTCCTGTCCTCTCATTCTTGCAATATTTCTGCCCACTCTTTAGAGATGTTACTTTAACTTTGAAAGTGTTGATATGGCTATACCACTTAAGGCTATGTACTCTCTCACAACCTCTGGGCAATTGTAGTTTTCTGTATTACTTCTGCCCACTACATCAGGACACTTCTTTGATAAAGGCTGGGGAAAGCACTAAATTATATAGACATGAGTATTTAGAGGGAAGTTTGACAATATGATCACTTAAAGTTGCAATAGTAGGTTACCTCTAGGGCCTATGACCTTCCCAGCTATAGGCTTTTGATTAGGTTAATAGACCAGACATGAGTTTAGTTCTGTGGTGCAGGCCTCAAATAAAATCAGAAAGCAGGTGGTTTCCATAATAACAACCTTGCCACTATTGAACTATAGGACACAGCTTGCCTGATAGGTCACTATTCATAGATGATCTACAGCTAGTTAAGTCTATTCTTTCCCCAGAATCCTGCCTAGAACATTTTGGCACTGTGAAATCCTACCACTATGGAGGAAGCTTCCAGCTTGATTTCTGTGTTCCCTATATCTCACATATATGGTGTCATTTTAATGACGTTTTACTCTCAAATTCTTATGGTTAGCCAAGAACAATGGTAATAGATTGTTTTGATTGGTGAGGGGGAGAAGCTCAGGTGCCTTCCTGACCAAAAACTTGTAGGAGGTACCCTAAACTTGACACTCATATTTTATTTTAAATAACCCATGGATTCTTGGAGAAACATTCATCTATGGAGGGTATATCCATTCAATTTTTTTCTTAGATTATATGTTAATAAGATTTTAAAATTGTAGCTATTTTATGCTCTTGATTTTGCCTTTACTTTTGTTATGTTTAATTTTAATTAACAACTTGACAAAATCTATAATCACCTGGAAAGAAATCTTTGCAGGGGATGGTCTATAACAGGTTGTCCTGAGGACACATCTTGGGGTATTATTTTAATTTTTATTAATTGAGGAATTTGGAAGCATATTTAGGGGTCCTATAAATGAATGGAGAAGGTGAGCTGATTAGCAGGAATGCACCCATTCAGTTTCTCTCTGTTCTTGTCTGTGGATGTGACTAATTGCATCAACTTTTGTCATCTTTAGTTGCCTACAATGAGAGACTGTAACCTGGAATTGTAGGTTTCTTTGTAAATATCAAGTGGCTGTGTGGTAGGTTTAGTGTTAGCATATAATAGTATAGGAAACTTGGAATAAGGCTGGACTTTAAGATAACAGACTTACTTCCGAAGTGACCAGGACCTCTTTGATCTTAGGGCTAAGGGCAGGACATGCCCCCTGAGGTGCCCGCCCTCCGGAGGTCTGTCATTTCACAGCTCTCTGTGAAATGCATCTGAATGACATGCCACAAGGCACCTGCCCACATCTGTGGACTGCCTGTGAATTCAAGTCCCTCTGCAAAAAGCTCTTTTGAAAAAGACTAAGCCCAGGGAAATAACTTGAAAAGTGCACGAAAGCTTTGGCCAACAGGTGAAGATATTTAAGGCAGAATTCACATGGACGGAGGGTTCACTCTCTCTCCTGTTCCTGACTCACTTAACAACATTTTCCTTGACTGGCGGAAAAACACGCATTGCATCACAATCTCATCAGAAAATTTCCCCCACTGATATTGACCTGTTTTGGGTCTGGAAAGGAGGCAGATTCTCCCTGAGACTCGGGTGTACTTAGATAAGCATCTGTATAGGTGAGCCCCCTGAGAAACCTTCATATGTTAATTGTTCTTAGGACCACAAAGGCGATTAACCAAACGAAATTCAGAGACTTTAAGAGACTTTAAAACTGAAAAATTGTATGAAGACCAGACATCCACCAGGACGCATGCTAAGAGAAAAATATCCTTTTGAGAAACCTTGGTTAATGTTAAATGTATTTATTATAGGTACTAAGAAGTTTTAGATGCTAGGTTTCAGAGTTATGGTTTGGGTTTAGGATTTAGGAATTTTATAGATAATTGTTAGGAAATTGTTAAGTATTATATATGTGATAAATAAAAATTTACTGTTACATGGCTGTGTTGTGTAGGTTTATATCTAGGTTCTCTACTGATACATGTTTAATTTTGTGCTAATATCACACTGTTTTAATTATATTGCTCTAGAGTATTACTTGAGATCAGACATGGTCATACTCCCATAAGTTTTATTTATTATTAAAAAAATTGAGGTTATAGTATATTATATCACTATTTTCCTTCTTACAACTCTTCCAATGTACTCAACTTTGACCCTATTAATCTATATATATATATATATGTGTGGAGTTGGTTTGTATTTATATAGTTATGAATAAATATACAAGAAATTTATGTACTAATATATTATATTCATATATTAAATGTTTATTGTTATTTCATAGATATTATTCTTTAATATTACATTCATAAATATATACATACGTTGTATATATTAAATATATTATATGTTAAGTATAAAATATATTATAAATATAAGTATATTATAAAGATATATATTTAATAAAATATATTGAATATAAAACATACTATGCAATATATAATATGCACATAATATTTATTCCTAGATATATAAATGCAAACAATTCTAATGTTCAGCCTTGAAAACATATACAACCATATAAGACATGAAAATAGAAATAGAAACAATAAAGAAAACACAGTCAGAGTTAAAAGAGGAAATGGAGAACCAAGGGAAGAGAACAGGAACTACGGATGTGAGTATCAAAAATAGGATGCAAGAGATGGAAGACATGATCTCAGGCATGGAAGATTCGATGGAAGAAATCAGTACAACATCCAAAGAAAATGAGAAGGCTAAAAAAAATCTCTCACCCACAACATCCAAGAAATCAAGGACTCAATGAAAAGACGGAACCTAAGAATTATAGTCATAGAGGAAAGAGAAGACTCCCGACTCCAAGGTCCAGGAAATATCTTCAACAAAATCATAGAAGAAAACTTCCCAAACCTGAAAAAAGAGATGCCAATAAAAATCCAAGAGAACACCAAACAGATTAGATCAGAAAAGAAACTCCTCTCGCCACATAATAATTGAAACCCCAAATGTACAGAACAAAGAAAGAATATTAAAAGCTGTAAGAGAAAAAGGTCAAGTTACATACAATGGCAGACCCATCAGAATTACACCTGACTTCTCCTCAGAAACTTTAAAAGCTAGAAGGGCCTGGACAGATATCCTACAAGTCCTGAGAGATCATAGGTGCCCAGCCAGACTACTATACCCAGCAAAACTCTCTATCAACATAGATGGAGAAAAGAAGATATTCTATGACAAAATAAATTTAAACAATATCTACCCACAAACCCAGCCCTACAGAAAATCCTAGAAGGAAAATTCCAACCCAGAGAAGAAAACTTCACCCAAGAAAACAAAAAGAATAGAAAACCCCTCAGCAACTAAACCAAAAGAGGCACAGGACCATCACCTATACCAAACTAATGGGAAATAACAACCCCAGGTCACTAACATCCATCAACATCAATGGACTCAACTCCCCAATAAAAAGACACAGGTTTACAGAGTGGATCCGCAAGCAAGATCCGTCCTTTGCTGCATACAAGAAACACATCTCACTACCAAAGATAGACACTACCTCAGAGTAAAGGGCTGGGAAAAGGTTTTCCAAGCAAATGGACCCAGGAAGCAAGCTGGAGTAGCCATCCTAATATCAAACAAAACAGACTTCCAACTGAAGTTAATGAAAAAAGACAAAGAAGGGCATTATATACTCATTAAAGGGAATATTCATCAAGAGGAAATCTCAATACTGAACATCTATGCCCCAAATACAAAGGCACCTACTTTTGTAAAAGAAACACTTCTAAAACTTAAATCACACGTCGATCACAACACATTAGTAGTGGGAGACTTCAACACCCCACTCACAACAATGGACAGATCAACAAGACTGAGGCCAAACAGAGAAATATTGAGTCTAACAGAGATCATGAAACAAATGGACCTAACAGATTTCTACAGAACGTTTCACCCAAACACAAAGGAATATACCTTGTTCTCAGCACCCCATGGAACCATCTCCAAAATCGACCACATAGTTAGATACAAAGATAGTCTCAATAGATAAAAGAAAATTAAAATAACACCTTGTATCTTATCAGACTACCATGGAAAAAAGCTGTTCTTCAACAGCAAAAGAATCAACAGAAAGCCTACACACACATGGAAATTGAATAGCTCCTTACTGGATCACCACTGGGTCAGGGAAGAAATACAGAAGGAAATCAAAGACTTCTTAAAATCCAACGACAATGAAGACACAACATACCCAAACCTATGGGATACAATGAAAGCTGTGCTACAAGGAAAGTTCATAGCACTAAATGCTTTCAAAAAGAAAATTGTGACAGCTCATATTAGTGAATTAACAGCTAAGCTGGGTGAATTGGAAAAAAAAAAGAAGCAAACACTCTTAAGAGGAGCAGAAGTCAGGAAATCATCAAACTTAGGGCTGAAATCAACAACTTAGAATCAAAAAGAACTATACAAAGAATCAATGAAACCAAGAGTTGTGTCTTTGAGAAAATCAACAAAATAGACAGACCCCTAGCCAAATTAACTAATAGGCAAAGGGAAAGACCCCAAATCAACAAAATCAGAAATGAAAAGGGAGAAATAACAACAGACATTGAGGAGATCCAGAAAATATTCAGGTTCTACTTTAAAAATCTATATTCCACCAAATTTGAAAACCTAAGCGAAATGGACAATTTCCTCGATAAATTCTACCTACTAAAACTAAATCAAAATCAGAGTAACAGCTTAATCAGCCCAATAACCCCTAAGGAAATGGAAACAGTCATTAAAAATCTCCCAACAAAAAAAGCCCAGAGCCAGATGGCTTTAGCACAGAATTCTACCAGACCATCAAAGAGGAACTAACACCATTACTCTTCAAACTTTTCCACCACATAGAAACAGAAAGAACACTGCCAAACTCATTCTATGAAGCCACTGTTATTCTGATTCCTAAACCACACAAAGACCCAACAAAGAAAGAGAACTTCAGACAAATCTCCCTCATGAACATAGATACAAAAATACTGAATAAAATACTAGCAAACCGAATTCAAGAACACATCAAAAGTATCATACATCATGATCAAGTAGGCTTCATCCCAGGAATGCAGGGATGGTTCAATATATGAAAGTCTATCAATGTAATTCACCATATAAACTGATGAAAGAAAAAAACCACATGATAATCTCGCTAGATGCAGAAAAAGCATTTGACAAAATCCAACACCCCTTCATGCTAAAAGTTCTGGAGAGAACGGGCATACAAGGACCATACCTAGAAATAATAAAGGCAATATACAGCAAGCCAAGGGCCAACATCAAATTAAATGGAGAGAAGCTTGAAGCATTTCCTCTAAACTCAGGGACTAGACAAGGATGTCCACTTTCACCATATCTCTTCAATATAATACTTGAAGTCCTTGCTAGAGTAATAGGACAACTAAAGGAGATCAAAGGGATAAATATTGGAAATGAAGAAGTCAAATTATCCCTATTTGCAGATGATATGTTTGTATACATAAGCGACCCCAAAACCTCCACCAAAGAACTCTTACAGCTGATAAAGAACTTCAGCAAGGTGGCTGGATACAAAATTAACTCAAAAAAATCAGAAGTCCTTCTTTATATAACAAACAAACATACCGAGAAAGAAATAAGGGAAACAACCCCCTTCACAATAGCCACAAACAATATAAAATACCTGGGGGTAACTCTCACCAAGCAAGTAAAAGTCCTATACAACAAGAAGTTCAAGCCCCTGAAGAAAGAAATGGAAGAGGCCTTTAGAAGATGGAAAGATCTCCCATGCTCATGGATAGGTAGGATCAACATAATAAAAATGGCTATCCTACCAAAAGCAATATATAGATTCAATGCAATTCTTATCAAAATACCAACGCAATTCTTTATAGACCTGGAAAAAGCTATTCTCAACTTCATATGGAACAACAAAAAGCCCAGAATAGCTAAATCAATCCTGTACAATAAAAAAGCATATGGAGGTATCACCATCCCAGATTTCAAGCTGTACTACAGAGCAATAGTAATAAAAACAGCATGGTACTGGTATAGAAACAGACCAGTGGATCAATGGAATCGAATTGAAGACCCAAGCATGGACCCACCCACCTATGGCCAACTATTCTTTGACAAAGAAGCCAAAACCACACAATGGAAGAAGGACAGCATCTTCAACAAATGTTGCTGGTCTAACTGGATGTCCACTTGCAAAAGAATGAAATTATACCCATATCTATCACCTTGTACAAAACTTAAATCCAAGTGGATCAAGGACCTTAACATAAGGCTGGCCACACTAAATATACTAGAAGAAAAAGTAGGAGAAACCCTTGAACTCATTGGCACAGGTGACAACTTCCTGAATAGAACACCAGCAGCTCAGGACCTGAGATCAATAATCACTAAATGGGACCTCATGAAACTGAAAAGCTTCTGTAAGGCAAAGGACACTGTCATTCGAACAAAACGGCAACCAACAGACTGAGAGAATATCTTCACCAACCCCACATCTGATAGAGGGCTATTATCTAAAATCTACAAAGAACTCAAGAAACTAAATGCCAAGAAAACAAATAATCCAATCAAAAAATGGGAGATGGAGCTAAATAGAGAATTCACAAAGGAGGAATCCCTAATGGCTGAGAGACACCTGAAGAAATGCTCAACATCCTTAATCATCAGAGAAATGCAACTCAAGACGACTCTGAGATTCCATCTCACACCTGTCAGAATGGCTAAGATAAAGAGCTCAAATGACAGCACATGCTGGTGAGGGTGTGGAGAAAGGGGAATCCTACTCCATTGCTGGTGGGAGTGCAGGCTTGTGCAACCACTATGGAGGTCAGTATGGCGATATGTTAGAAATCTTGGAATAACTTTGCGTCAGGATCCAACCATACCACTTCTGGGTATACACCCAAAGGACCCCTCACAGAGACATAGGGAAGTCTCCTCATCTATGTTCATAGCAGCCTTATTTGTAATAGCTAGAAATTGGAAACAACCCAGATGTCCCTCAACTGAAGAATGGATTAAAAAACTGTGGTACATCTATAAAATGGAATATTACTCAGCTATCAGAAACAATGAAATCATGCAATTTGCAACCAAATGGATGGATCTAGAGAAGCTCATCCTGAGTGAGCTAACCCAAACTCAGAAGGATGCACATGGCATCTACTCACTTATAGTAGGATTTTAGCTCTTTCGTACAGGATATCTGTACTACAACCAACACACCAAAAGGAACATGGACATAAACTTTTTTTTTCTTTTTCTTTTTCCTCTCTTTTTTGTTGTTGTTCTTTGTTTTTGTTGGTTTGTGTGTTTGTTGGTCTTTTTTTAGTTTTCCCCCTGTAGCAAGGAGGAGACACCTCTCATGGCAGTACTGCCTCATAGGCCCCAGTTGTATGAAGAGGCTCTTGGCCCTCATATGACTCCTGATCTGTGGTGAGAGACTGTTATGCAGGGTCACTCCACCCCAGAGGAACAAGATGGAAGGGTCAGGGGGTAGAGCATGGGAGGGTGGGGCTTGGAAGCGGGAAAAGAGAACAATATGATAAGGATGTAACCTGAAGCAACAAAAAAATAAATTTATTAATTTAAAAAAAAGCAGGTAACAATGTTAAAACACTGTAAATAAAATAAAGGGTACAGCCGTTCAACCTGGTTTTATAAACCTCCAAGTGTCGAAAAAACGTAGAGCTAAGGTAAAATACATGAGAAATGTGGTGTTAACCCATGCCTTTAACTTCAGCAGAGACAGGAGGAGCACCATAGAGTTAGTGGTCTTATAAATTCTAGAGTTACACGGAACAGGGTGGTGAGGGTGCACACCCTTAATCCCATTATTCAAGAAGAGTATACCCTTAATCCCAACACACTAGAGACAGAAACAGGCAGATCTCAGAGCTCAAGGTCAGCCTGATACAAAACAAACTCTAAATAGAGAAAAACTTCGATTCAGGAGTGGTAGAACACATCTTTAATCCCTTCAGATGGTAACCACAGGTCTCTGATCCCAATAATTAGAATGCAGAGACACACACATAGGATTTGGAAGGACCTAAGTTTAAAAGCTACTTACAAAAGGCCTACTCAATACAAACAAATTGTCCTTTGAGATCTCAAAATATATACACTAAAGCTGGTTTAGCTCCAAAATAACAAAATAATTTCTTCTTTAACCCAGATTGAAAGATAACACTTTATATATTGTCAAAAAACCAAATTTGCTTCAGGACAAATATTACCTAGCCCCCCCCCCAAAAAAAAAAGAGGGTAATTGTCCCAGATTTAGGATTAGGGCAGGGCTCTGTTCTTATCTTTCCAGGAGAATCAAAGCATCCATTCAAGGAACCCAGGGACAACTGGATAAGGAAACCTCAGCAGAAAACAGAATCAGACACCAAAGAAGACGAGTGACCCAGTTGATTCTGCCTGACAGACTCCCTCAATAGCTCTCTCCATCAAAAGCCTACAACCACAACAACTCAATATCGCTAAGACCGTTCAGCTCTACACAATGCCACAGCCAGAACCTCAGTAAAGCCTGGAAGATCAGCTTCTGCCTACAAACTCCTTAGGACATCTAAACAGCTGAGAACAGAAGATTGAACATAAAAGGATTGTACTAACATTTTTAACCATTTTTCCATTTTGGTTCGGGCCCCAAACAGGTTTACTATGACCCAAATCAGCAGGAAGTCATTTTAAGAGAGCGACGTCCCATGCCCAGAGGGTGGGGAGGGTATTTCTCCGCCTCCCCTTTTTGGTTATTTGAAGGATAACTGAAAACTCTGTTATTTAGGGGAAGAGATTACAAGCTGTTAAATGGTCCTGTTTAATGGGTTTTGGAGGTTAGACCCAGGGTATTCCTTCTTTCCCGTTTCTGTATCCTTCTTTCTCTCCTATGTAGGAGTACACAGACGAGAAAAATGAGACATAGACATAGCACAGGAAGGACCAAGAAGAAGGGACAGATTATTGAATATGCCCTTATACCTTTGTATATTGATACAAAATTAGTAGTATATTTGGCTAAAGTGGTATTGACCATTGTTTATTGTGCAAAAATAAGATTGTATTGGACTACATCAGTATTGATCTTTGTATATTGACACAAAATTAAGATTATAGTTGGCAACAATGGTATTGACCCTTGTATATGGACGTAATATTAAGATTGTATTGGGCTACATAGGCATTGATCTTTGTATATTGATACAAAATTAAGAGTATATTTAGCCACATTTGAATAGATCTTCGTATATTGATACAAAATTAAAGGTAATGCTTCCTAATGGTATCGTACCTAGAGATACTTAAAAATGAAATGTGAAGCTCTGGCCTCTCGATACCAACCGTCTTAAACTGTTTAGGATAGTTAAGAAAAACAAACTCCTAGTCATGCAAGCCTGTCACTTTGTTAGCTACTATGACAGTCTATCACAGATATTCTCTAAGCTACTCAGTAATCAAGTTGTTAAGAGACAAGCAACATTTGCTTATCTAAATATAAGAGATGGATAGAGCATCTTCAAAAACCCCAAGAGATCTGCAGAATATGGCATTCAAAGATGTTGTCTTAAATTAAGGTTTTCTTTTTGATATCGAGACATATCAGCTCCTGACAGCACCCCCTATTCTACTCCAAGTAGAAGAAAAGCATCGAAGAATGATCCAGTGTGAGATGGTTGAATTAGTGGCAAGCCTATTTCTTGGCATGAAAAAACTCCTTGCTTCAACTGCAGACAGACTGCTGTCCAAAAAGGACAAAACTTGGTAGCAGGGAAGTCAACAGCCTAGCTCTGCCAAGACAGGGTAGGTAAGTCCTTCATAATCCCTGCTCTACAATAAATGTCTGTCAGAGAAACAGGACCAAAAGGCTGAAGACTGATGCTGGAATGTATGGAGAGAAAATGGGAACTGTCCAGGCAGTCACTGGTTTGTCATTTCTTAGTATTGGAAGCTGCAGGCCCTGCACTTTCTATATAATCAGATATATTTATCCCTTTCAGGTCTCTGAGGTGGTTGAAGAATAGACAGCTAGAGTCTCATAGTTAAATTTTGAGTTGTTTAGGAATCAAGAGGGCATTCTAGATCTAAGAAGATGGTTATAATAGTGATGCAAGTTAGTATGAAAGCTAAGTCAGTTATAGAACTTTAAACTCATGGAGATTGTTAGATGGTAGAATGTTAAAGTCAGGGGCCAAATATGTATGAACTGGAAATTGGGAAGTTATACTGGGCCATTTAACTCTCATAAATGTGGCATATTTATTTCTGCTGTTTTGTATAGTATTTACTGTTATAAGAGAAGGAACCATTTGTTGGACTGAAGGGGAAGCTGTTGTGGGGGGAAGAGGGTGGAAGGGTGGGACAGGAAGGGGGAATAGGGAAGGGATTGTGACTGAGATGTAACTTGAAGAAAAAAAATAAAGTATTTAATTAAAAAAAGAAAACATATACATACAAGTGACATTATGTAGACTTAGTTTTCTTATTTTTCAGGATTTATTTGACTATCGTGGGTATTTTGTGTGTTCATATGAGTTTGAAAACAGGTATTTCTGAGAACTCACACTAAGATGATCAGTTACTACCTAACAGACAATGTAAATAACACACACACACACACACACACACACACACACACACACACACACACA
>CAJQZJ010031511.1:2229852-2245925 GCA_907164525.1 Lophiomys imhausi
CACACACACACACACACACACACACACACACACACACACACACACACCAATAAAAAGTAAAAGAAAGAGTAGTGGCTTTAATCATTCAGTGTTTAATCAATCATATCAGTGTAGGATACATGCAACACAAATATGAATGAATGTATAAAGACCACTTGTACAAATGGAAGAATATATATGGAGGGCTAAGCTCAGAAAGATCTTGGAAATATACATAAAATATAGACCATAAAATGCCTATGTCTTAGAGATTTGAAGAAGATCTCTGGAATCTTTCTATTGTTAACAGGGTTTAGATTCATTTAGTATTTATGGAGCACTGCTTGCATATTCTAGGACTCTATTACATGTGTTCCCATCTATATAATTACATTAAAAAATGGATCCTCAATCAGGTAGGTTTGGTTATGACCAGATATACATGTCTAATATAGGACACTAAGATTGAAATAACTCTTTAACTTTGAAGATGCAAAGTAGTATGGACTTCTAAATAGATAAGGTTTTATGCCAGTCTCCAAGAGTGAACAGGGTATCATGGATTTAGCCAGGACTTTAGGTTTCTTTACTCCATACTGACTCCTCCAATTAACAACCTCCCCCTTGGGTTTTATTGTCCCTGATTTTTTAAGAATTTAAAATCCCTGCCTGTTTTTTACAAATCCTTAGAGAAACAAACAAAATGATAAAGTACTTATTAAATTAAATACACATTTTTATAACATGTTATAAAATGGAAATGATGATATATATACTTCATGATTTTTGAAGAATTATTTGAAAGTAAATATTTTAACTTCTTTTGTTGCTTACAACATGTCATAAATATGTATTTGAGATTTCCCAGTTCCTGCCATTCAGTTACAATAAATTAATTTATTTTAACAATCAATAAATCATCATAAAATCCTTTCAGCTTCCCAAGGGCATTAGTATTCATTTTTATTTGTAATTCATAGCAATGCCAAAAAGTTACTGTGATTTTTTCCCACATGAGCAGTTGGGGAAATCAACACATAGAGAGTCATAATGACTTTGCCAAGGTCCTGCATTTGCTAAAGGACAGGTAGAATTTAACCCCACACTGTCAGCTTTGGATACAGGATTAGCACCCTCACCATGCTGCCCTGTCAATCTCTCTCAGGCTCAAGGGGTTTAATTAGAACAATTGTTGGTAATGTGTTTTTACATGATTTTATTAGCTATATTGTTTCAAAACATAGACTCTGAATGTAGATAGGAGGAGCAATGGTTTCTTTTTATTTGTTGAGAATATTTTTGCAAAATATAAAGTCATGAGCCCTTTAAGAAACTACTTACCTGAGAGCATAATGAATTTGCAAGAATGTGCAAAGATGAATATGCTAATTGGAGTATGAAAGATTTGGAGGACTTAATCAGTAGGGTTAGCCACTTATATGCTATGACATTTCTTTACTTGTAGAAATTAGGAAAAGTTGCTTTAAGTAGCAAATTATGTATGTGGTCCTTGATATTCTCCCCTCCCTGGCCTTACTTCTCATCCTGGGAAACTGACCCCCGAAGACTGCTTCAGTGCTTTCTCTTTGTCTTCTGTTCTAGATTGAATTTAGTCAGTGGAAAGCAATAGCAGAAGCTGGAAATGAGGAAGGGATGGAGATAATAAGGCGAGGCTATGGCTGGTAGCTGAGCCTTTCTGCAGAAGGCAGTAGCTCCTACTAAGTGTCTTTACTGCAGCTATGTGTCTTTACACACATCTTTCCATTTCCTCGTCCTTCAGTGGTCAGGTGGCAGCCACTCCCATTTTTGATGTTGACCCCTGGGAACTTCCCCCTTCTTCCTAAGTTTGCCTTCACTTGGACTGCTTAAGGTCACAGGTTTGGCACTGAGTATTCCTTGATGTTCCCAGTTGACTGTGGCAACTGCTTTCTGCTGGGACTAAGTTGGGAGGATAGATGAGAGAGACTACATTGGTTTGCCTCAATTACATGCGACCAACAACCCCCACCCCCATCGTTAATTAGTAGATAGTGGGAATTAAAAGCTCATGCCAGATAGTAGAGCTTATTTCACACATTTGAAGGTAGCAGTGATGGATTGAAATATCTTCATGAGACAAAATGTACATCAACATACCCAGCGAAAGACAGCAGGAAGGATGATGTCCGTAAGGACTTCAGAGTGTCTGCTGCCTATAATCCACCAGAGACTATTGATTGTCTGGGGACAAGGAGCTGTTCAATTAGAACAAAGGAAAGTTATATATTTATCATTGAAAGTAGAAAGTTGTGGTTAAGTAGTTATGATAACACAGAGAGGAACAGAATCAATATTTTCTCCCATTTTAACCTTATTTTATGCATATATTTACATAGTATCTTATGTTTTATAAAAAAAAACAATATTGTGATTTTTTTGGTTTTTAGACAGGTTTTCTCTGTGAAACAAGCCCTGGATATCCTGTACTCATTTTGTAGACCAGGCTGGCCTCAAACTCTCAGAGCTGCACTTGCCTCTGCCTCCCGAGTGCTGGGATTAAAGGCGTGCATGACCACGATTGCAATGTTATGATTTTAACAGATATTAGAATGGGAAGAAGAGACACACAACTTTTCATGGTGTGTGCTTAAAGTGTCATCTGATTAAGGGAGAGCTACATTGTCCAGAATCTAATTTTTATATGATTATAGGGTAGTGGTAGAGGACTGTGTGTATCCAATCTACAGTAACTTCTTCTCACTTCCTCTGATCCTTGTGCTAGACAAGTCCTAGTTCACTATGGGAAGTGTCTGCAACACCTCCAGACAAGCCACCAGCTTGCTTGATGGTGCTAGCAAGTCCTTGTGATTGCTCACTTTCCATCTGTCTTCCCTCTTCAAAGGATCCTGTGTGACTCAAGTGCCTAGAACAGTGGTTCTCAACTTGTGGGTTGCAACCCCTTTGGTGTTCACATATCAGATATCCTGCATGTCAGATATTTAAATTATTATTCACAATAGTAGCAAAATTACAGTTATGAAGTAACAACAGAATAATATTTGGGGGGGATCACCACAACATGAAGAAACTGAATTAAAGCATTGCAGTGTTATTAATGTTGAGAACCATTGTAGAAGGTGAAGAGGCATGTGGATATTTACTTATGTTTATACAGGCTTGAACATTGTGCCTGGCAGGGGGTAGGTATGTAAAACAGCTTTGTAGATGAGCAGGTAAGTAGGAAGATGGGTGGGTGGATGGCCAGAATTGGACGTGCAGATCATTGTGTTATGTCCAAAGTGACCTATCCTAGAGGAACTTGTCTGAGAAAACATATCTGAGCTTTTAATCCTGAATGTTTGATACCACACTGATGCAGGCCTTTAATTCATAAAGCAAGGCAATGCATGAATTTTACTTAGAAGAGAATACCTGACTCCTGCAAATGTCAAAAGGAAGGAATGGACATTCGGGAGTTTGCTTCTTCCACTTGATATTTCTGGGCCCTGAACAACTTTCTGTTCTTGTATACAATGCACAAATATATGCTGACTTTGATAATGAGCCTCTTTTTTGTACATAGCAGTTTCATAAAAATAAAAGGAGAAGACTCATGCTGGGAGTTTCCATCATTGTTGTATTTTACTCTCAGTGAAACATGGGAACCAAATTATCTGCCTTTTCTATCCAACAACATTTTCCCAAGTAATCTCTGCCCTAAATTTTGTTTTTCTTAGTCTAAATCTATGTCGTTATACATCATTCAAATCCCGAAAATGCAATAAGTGTGGAGACCGAAGTGCATTGCAGCCCTCATTGATCAACATAATGATTCTAAGTGTATTTGATATAAAATAAATATTCTAATTTTGCTTACTCTTCATTTTTTTCCCTTGCAAACAGAGGAAAGCCACAGTGCCGTGGGGAACTGAAATTCTGCAGTTCTCTGCACTTGAAACATATAATGAGCTGAAGCAATGGTTCCACACTGCCTGGGTATGAAGAATACTGTGTCCCCATTGTCTGTATGGGATACACAAAAGACAAGGTCAGTGACAGAGATCAGGGACCAGCCACTCAGGAGCCAGTCACAATGATGTGTGTGTTCTGGTCTACTCTCCAAATATATTATTTTTATCAGACACTATTCACTAACTAACTGCTGGGCAGATTGCCAGTTTATATGGAGTTTGGAGGAAAAGAGCACCCTACTAGACATGTTTTTTCCTCTTAAGACAGGGTTTCTGTGTCTAACAAGGCCATAGTTGTCCTGGATCTCATTCTGTAGAGCAGGCTGGCCTTGAATCCTCTGATATTTCCTGCTTCTGCCTCCTGCGTGCTGGGATTAAAGGCATACACAAGCACAACCCAGCTTCTATACTAGGCATCTTAATAAACTATGTTCCAGAAGTTTTTCACCCACTAAACTAATCATGTTTTCAGGATAATCAAATGTTTTCTCTCATAATGAAAGAAATAAATATAGATCTTAAAATTTGAAGCAGATTCTGTTTCTTTGAAGCCCAGGAACCTGAACTAGTCTCACGTTTCACACACAATGATCCATGGATATATGGAGTTCGGAAACATATTCATGGGATGCTAGAGTGTTCTGTAAGACTTTTGTAATGTCATATTTTTATTTAGATTAATATATTTGAAAAATTTTAAAACTGTTATGAAGTCTGAAATCCTAGAATGGTCACAACTGTCATCTTTACAGCTGCTTTCCTGGTTTTTTCAGCATCACCATGTGTATTGACTAATGTATCTAAACCAAAAAACCTTAAACACCCAAGTTTGAATTCTGTGTTTTTATTTCTCTTAGGGCTCATACATGACCTTAAATTTTGGAGTAAATGGAAGGGAAATCATAACTTTCTCCAAAGTTTGATGCTGAAATGATTAAGAGTGATTACTCTCATTCATTAATTGGTCTGATAATAGCAAACCATACATTTTTCCGACCTCAGGTAATCAGGATGAAGGAAAGTCTCCAGATGCATCTGATGGAATCCTACAGCCAAGATATACATATCTATAGGGAAGTAGTATTAGACACATAGATCTATCTATCTATCTGTCTGTCTGTCTGTCTGTCTGTCTGTCTGTCTATCTATCTATCATCTACCTATGTATCTTCATTATCATAAACATCCATCCATCCACCCATCTCACCTACCTCTCTATCTATCTCTCTATCTATATATCTCTATCTACTTATCTATCTATCTATCTATCTATCTATCTATCTATCTATCTATCTACCTCTCTATCTATCTATCTATCTATCTACCTCTGTCCATCCGTCACTCTCTGTCTCTGTCTCTCTGTCTCTGTCTCTCTCTCTCTCTCTCTCTGTGTGTGTGTGTGTGTGTGTGTGTGTGTGTGTGTGAGTGAGCATGCCAGAGATTAACAATGGGTAGCTTCTTCAGTCATGCTCCACCTTAGCTTTTGAGACAAAGTCTCTAATTGAACCCAGAAGTCTTTAGTTCATTGAGGCTTCCTGGATAGTGAGCTCCAAGGTGCCCCTGTCTCTGTCTCCCATGTGATGGAATCCTTTTCCGTGTCTGGTTATTTTAGGTGTGTTGTGGGGATCTAAACTCCATTCTTCATGCTTTTGTGATAACCCTTTTTCTGACTAAGCCATCTCCCCACCTCTGGGCATGTGCTTTTGCATTGAGAATGTCTTTACATTGCATTTATGACCTCAGTCTGCACGCTTGGTCTCACTTATCCTTTAACTTGAAGGTGAGAGTGGTGTGTGTGTGTGTGTGTGTGTGTGTGTGTGTGTGTGTGTGTGTGTGTGCATGTGCCAAATCCACAGAGATTTTAGTGTTTGACTCTCTTCAGAAATTTCCTTATCCATATTTAAAGATTACTAAGAATGAAATGAAATATTCTGAGTGAAATGGCCTTGAAAACAACCTTGGTCTTTTACAGGGAAAATAGCTTCCACTAACACTGTTTATTTATTAGGTTATATTTTTCTATACAAGGCTTAAGAAGTTTTAGAAATGAAGTCATATATGAACACTGAAGTGCCAAAATCAGAAACAAGGAAAAAACAGGACAAATTTCAGACTTTGGAACTATATGTGTAGTTCATGAAAGAGACCTTAGTCCCAGAGTCCTGCATCCCAGGTCACATCCCAGCTTCCTCACCTCTGTAGCTTCAGCCTCCTTTTCTGCAAATTGACCTTTCCTGTTCACTGCCTGAGATCTATAGAGGATGCAGATACACACACGAAACCACAGTGATTTTCAGTTCCTGGTCACACATGCTAGGCACTCATAAGTTGTCACTACAGCAGAAAGGAAAAAACTGAACACATTAACAACCATTAATCTTGGAACTCCAAGATAGTAGTAGACACTGGAAAGTGCTATCTCTGTATTTTATATTGAAAAACAAAATCTCTGATTTTGAACTTTGAGGTGTGTATGTGTGTGTACATCATTACTTCAAAATTCATAAATCCTCATATTTTACACAATCTTTTTACATATGTTTCTGTGTATGTACGCCACAGTTCATTCACGGAGGGGGAAGAATGACTATCAAGAGCAAGATTTCCTTCTATTCTGTTAATCTTAAGGATTAAACTCAAGTTCTCAGGCTTGGTGGCAAGCACCTTTACCAGCTGAGCTATCTTGCCATCCCAAATTATATATTATCCAAATGCCTAAATAATTGTGTGTAATCTTATTGTATGGAAGGAAGTTTTGATGGCCAGTCACAATTTTGAAATTGGCAGGATTGAGAAATGTCCCCCAAATCTAGTGAAATATACATCTTACTGTTTTCCAAATAATTATAGCACCAAGGGCTGTTGCCTAATCAAGGGTTGCTTTCTTGATGGCATCATCAGAGTATGGATGGAAAGAGAACCGGTTTGGTTGAAGGAAGTACTTCTGAGTGTGACTTTGAAGGGAATATTGTGCCTCTGCATTTTATTTTTTACTCATGGGGCTTGTGGCTGAACTGCTTAATGCCTTAGCTAGGGCTTTTTATTCTATCTTCTGATTCTTGTTCACCAAGAAGTCAGCACTATGATCATGATCTTGCCATCATCATAGCCCAGAAGCAATGGTTACAAGTAGCCATGGGCTGAAATCATTGTACTCTTAAGCCCAAATAAATCTTTTTCTCTCTATAATTTCTATCTCAGATATTTGGTCACAGGGACAAATAGTTAATATACATATGACATCATCCTGGGAAATTCTCAAGAGTTTGGTGAGTATCTTCTTATTGTCACTCATTTGTTCTTCCCAGAACCTCCTCTCTTGTAAGCAGCACTTCCAGAACAAACCATTTACTATTTTGTTGGACTTTTTCCTTAGGGTAATTTTTTTATATCTTATTTCTGAGTGGAAGAATAGGATAAATCATTTTATTCTTTACTCATGGTGCCTGTGGCTGAACTGCTTAATGCCTTATCTAGGGTTTTTATTGCTATAATGAAATACCATGACTAAAAACAACTTAGAGAGGAAAGGGTTTATTTCTCTTCCACTTCCCAGTAACAGTCCATCATCAGTGGAAGTCAGGGCAGGGGCACAAAGCACAAATCAGGAGTCAGGAATTGAAGTAGAAGGAATGGAAGAACCCTGATTACTGGCTTTCTCCCTCTCATTTGTACTCCAGAACCACATGCCCAGGTATAGATAGCATCACCCTCAATGAGATGGATATTCCCATCAATCATTAATCAAAAAAATATGCCACAAATGTGCCACACAGGTCAATCTGATAGGCACATTTTCTCAGTTGTATTTCATCTCAGATGACTCTACTTTGTGTCAGGTTGACAATAGATATACACACAAACAAACTAGCTAGAATATCTATTTTCTGTAAAAGCCTCTTTAATTATCTGTCCCCACACATCAGGGGATCAATGAGACCTGGTGTTATTGAGCAATTAGTGCATGCTGGACACTTGGAGTTTCTGTACTCAAGAGCATTATGGTTTATTTAACTCCCTAAAGGAGATGCTGTAGATCAGGGAACCTGAGGTACAATATGGGCTCGACAGCATATAAGTATAAGATAAAAAATCAAGCAAGGCTTATATTGAAGTCTCACCAAACTAACTTTTTATTATCTATGTTTTATCCTTATGCACTAGGCATTGCTTCATCCTTTCATGGATAAGAATAAGCTCATATTTGTCCTTTTTCCTTTGTATGGTTTTGAATTTTTTGTCAAAAATTAAGTGACCATAGGTGTATGGGTTAATTTCTGGGTCTTCAATGCAATTCCATTTATCCACTGGTCTGTTTCTATACCAGTACCATGCAGGTTATATTACTATTGCTCTACAGCACAGCTTGAAATCTGGAATGGTAATACCTCCAGATTTTTTTTTTTTTTGTACATGATTGATTTAGCTATTCTGGGTTTTTTGTTATTCCATATGAAGTTGAGAATTGTTTTTTCCAGGTCTATAAGAATTGTGTGGTATTTTGATAGGAATTGCATTGAATCTGTATATTGCTTTTGGTAGGACGGCCATTTTTATTATGTTAATCTTACCTATCCCTGAGCATGGGAGATCTTTTCATCTTCTGATGTCCTCTTCAATTTCCATTTTCAATGACTTGAAGTTCTTGTCATACAGGTCTTTCACTTGCTTGGTTAGAGTTGCCCCCAAGTATTTTATATTGCTTGTGGCAAATGTGAAGGGTGTTGTTTCCCTATTTTCTTTCTTACACCATCTTCAACAAATGGTGCTGGTATAACTGGATGTTGACATGTAAAAGAATGAAATTAGACCCATACTTATCACCTTGCACTTAAGTCCAAGTGGATCAAAGACCTTAACATGATGTCTGACACACTAAATCTAATAGAAGAGAAAGTGGGGAAAACCCTCGAACTCATTGGCACAGGGCACAACTTCCTGAACAGAACACCAATATCTCAGGCTCTAAGACCAATAATCAATAAATGGGACCTCATGAAACTGAGAAGCTTCTGTAAGGCAAAGAACACAGTCATTCAAACAAAAAGGCAACCTACAGATTGGGGAAAGATCTTTACCAACTGCACTTCTGACAGAGGGCTAATATCCATAATTTATAAAGAACTAAGAAATTAAACACCAATCAAAAATAAATAATCCAATCAAAAAATGGGAAACAGACCTAAACTGAGAATTCACAAAGGATGAATTTCTAATGGCAGTTAGACATTTGAAGAAATGCTCAACATCCTTAATCATCAGAGAAATGAAACTCAAGATGACTCTGAGATTCCATCTCACACCTGTCAGAATGGCTAAGATCAAAAACTCAAATGACAGCACATGCTGGCGAGGGTGTTCAGAAAGGGGAACACTCCTCCATTGCTGGTGTGAGAGCAAACTTGTAAAACCACTATGGAAATCAATCTGGCGATATCTTAGAAAACTTAGAATAGCCCTACCTCAAGACCCAGCTGTATGACTTTGAAGTATACATCCAAAGGATTCCTCACCAAACCACAAGGATGTTTCCTCATCTATGTTCATAGCAGCCTTATTTGTAATAGCTAGAAACACTGGAAACAACTGATGGATGGATAAAAAAAAATTGTGGTACATTTACACTATGGACTGCTACTCAGCTATCAGAAAACAAAGAAATCATGCAATTCATAGCCAAATGGATGGAACTAGGAAAGCTCATCCTTAAATGAGCTAACCCAGACTCAGAAAGATGCACATGGCATCTATTCTCTTATAATTGGATGTTAGCCATATAGTATAGGATAACTATATGACAACCAATGCACCAAAAGTATCAGGAACATAGACTTTGTTACCTATTAATAGGAAAATTTGCTCTAGGAGTAATACATTGTAGGCCCCTAGTATAAGAGGAAGCACTTAGCTCTGATATGACTGTTGAACTGAGAGGGGCTAATATGTAGGGACACTCCATATCGGAGGAGTGGGATGGGTGGGAGAGAGAGTAGAAGGTGGGAGGGTGGAACTAGGAGGGGTAGAAAGAGGGTACTATGATGGAGTTGTAACTTGAAGTAATAAATAAACATTAAAAAAATAAGAAGCTCATATTTGAAGAGGAGTCAAGGTACATGAGCAACAAAAGCATGCTAAAACTGAAAGTGTAATTTAATTCCTTTGGACAACTTATACTTCTTGTCTATTGTCTATTGTCAAGCCTGGATCAACATATGTCAGGGCTACTGTTTGTTAACTGTAAGTTACGTCTAGAGTACAAATGAGAAAATCCCAGGGAAGTCCCTACACTTGTGCTCTAGACACTTTCAATAGCTTCTGTGTAAAAAGGTTAGGCCTCCCTTGATCCCTGGCAGGCAAGCTCCTATGGGTTAGCACAGATGACCAAGCTCAAGGACATCTGTTGGTGGAGGGCATCTTTAGCCTTAGAGGCTGGTGAAGAGTTGTGAGCCTTGGATGAACAGAAACAGAAATATTTATAGCTTGGGTGGGAACAGTGTGAAAATAGCAAATGTGTGTAATTACATTGTGACTGCAGTTTGCACTGGAGTCAGACTTTGGAAGATGCTCAGGGTGCTATGTGGTCCATCTGCTGATATTTGTGTTGCCAGAAAACAAAAATATGCACAGAAGACAAAGGAAGGGAAAACTATGGGGATCTATGCTCAATAACCTCTTATTAGTGTTTTCCTGATATCAACACTCAGTTTTAAATGTCTCCATCGTACGAAGAGAGAATACATTTGTGTAAGTTTATAATGATATGACTCTTCCTCAATTCAGTGATCTACATGTGCTTAAACATTGTTTCTGCAACATGTTTGAGGTGTAGGATCTTCTATCCTGTTTCAATGTAGAAACTTCAACAAAATGACTGAACATAGATTCTGTGGTAATTATTTTTGCTACATGCTGGGGACCTAGTGACAAATGAAGCAGGGTGATAGGTGAAGTACTTTTATCATGAGCAAGAATAAGAGGAATATAGGACAGCAGTGTTCGGAAAGGAAAGAAGAGTAAGGGAGTAAGGAAGCTTATAACAAAATGCATGGATTGTCTTCATGGGTATTTTTTAGGGAAGCAAGGAGGTTATAGCTTCATGCGAATTTTTAGGGAAGCAAGGAGGTTATAGTATTCTATTCAGGAACAATGCCTCATGGAAAGGTATAACTTACTTAAAGTATTTGCAAATACTCTGAGGTTAGTCAGTAATGCATGGAAGTATGGACTAAGAAGAATAAGAAATAAGAAAGACATTAGGCTAGGAGAAAAGTGGGATCTGAGGAGGGTTTTCAGGGAAAGCCCATGCAGCTCAACTCCGTGGCATCAGTCACCTGTGGCCACAACTCCAGATAAAAGCATGCATTAAACAAACTGTAGCCAGACGGGGTCCCCTCTGCCTCTTTTTGTAATGCTAGGAAATTGATATCACTTCTGTGAGCATCAGTTTACCTGTCTTTTAGGTAAGAAATATTAGTTTCTCTTTCACAAGATTGTACTGGAAGATGTAAAAATTGAAAATGAAAATATGATACATACACAGAGTAGAATTTGAGTTATTGGTCATTGGAGTCACATATTCTCCAAAGCATTATACCTTATTGCCATTTCTGTTAGTGACCCTCCATACACCAGACAGTAAGTTCCTGTTGCTGAATACAACACAAGCTTGAATCATGGAACGTGGCAAAATAAATCTATAAATTTTCATCTCTATTGCTCAAATTTTATACAGCTAGAAGGTACTTTGCACACTATAGAAGGAGAAAAGCAAGTTACACTCTTACTGAGATGTGAAACCTATAAGCTATTAATAATGAATGCCTGGTAAGAACTATCCCTGGTATAATACTGGCTCAAATGTCATGGGACTAACCAATACTTCTTTTCTAGTATTTAAGGCCCACTCCACAAGTGTAACTCACACTTGGCACTGACAACGGGGCCCAAACCCATGGCTGGCTGTGCCATAGACCTTAGGGGATAAACTACTATTATTCTTCTGAGTAAAAATAGTAACAAATCATTTCTATGTTCTTGTGTTTATACTCATAGATTAGTGCATTTCTCAGTGATAAGTTATTCTCTGCTGATGAAATAAGTAAATTCAAGCCAAATTAAAGTATAAAGGTAGGTTTATTG
Source organism: Lophiomys imhausi (assembly GCA_907164525.1). Classification (NCBI taxonomy): domain Eukaryota; kingdom Metazoa; phylum Chordata; class Mammalia; order Rodentia; family Muridae; genus Lophiomys; species Lophiomys imhausi. The sequence goes on from CAJQZJ010031511.1 coordinate 2,241,921, forward strand.
GGAAACAGCTTTTGGATGGGTTTACTAGTCACAAGGAACGAGGCCAGGGAAGTCACCATGGGGAGGGATAAAGAGAGGAGAGAGAACAGAAAGAGAGAAAGACCATGAACACTCAAGGAGAGAACAAATGCAGAAAGAAGGAGAGAGAGAGGGAACCCAAAATGTCTGGATTATATAGAGAAGAGCTTCTTGGGGAGGGGAAGCCCAGCCTCTGGGCTGGGTAGTTCAGGGTAGAGGGCAGGGTATGCCAGCCATGCCCAGTAACAGGAATGAGGGAGTGAGGAATGCTGGAAGACCCTGGAGGCCAGGTCCACTTTGGTATGTAAAATAGGCATCTCAGCTTCTTGTCCTAGGTCTGAAACCCAACACTCAGTCCTCATTATAAAACTTCACGTGTAGTAGATGACAATACAAAGACCTACAATTGATCAACATGCAGAGAGTAAAGTATTTCTTAGTGCTCACCCCTAAATGGGACATCTATTCTATCTTATGTCCCTGCCCCAAGCTCAAAGATTATTGTGGAGAAGTGGCCTTCAGGATTTAAGAACCAGAGGTAGGCGAGGACTGCTGAGAAACTGTGTCTTCTGGACACTACTGGGGCATCGTGAAATGAACTGGGTACTGAGTGGCTGTGGCTGCCACTGAGTGGCTGTGGCTGCCACTGTGTACACAAGACATGTACAAGATCAGTCTCATAAAAATTTCAGCATGGATGGGGAGAGAGTCATAACACCATTCCCCTCCCTGGGCAGCTATTGATAATTGTTGACTGCAGGGGGAAGGAGAGTATCAGTTTTCTTCAAGGATATGATTCCTAATATGCTTCCTCTGCTCTGGTAGATGGTACTACACATGTGGGCATACTGTCAACACTAAGTAGACTCAGTAGGTTTAAAAAGAATACATAAAAGAAGTTGGGAGGGAAAAATGATGGGGAGGGGACATAAGAGGAGGTGTAGGGGAGGGAGTTGGTGGTAGATTTGATCAAAACACATATATTCATGTTATTCTCAAATAATAAATTTTTAAAAAAATTATGAAATCTGTAAGGAAAATATGGATTTGGAAAATATCTTAAGTGAGGCAACCCAGGCTTATAATTGTTGGTGTTGGTGGGTTACACAAGACAATTGATTGGTTGAAGAAAGAGAGTCACTACAGAATTCAAGCTTCTTAGCAGCAGGGGAAACAGCATCTGTGGAGTGAACCCCATCAGCCTCCTTGAAACTCTTTTTATTTTTACACAAAAGGCACCTTTAGAAAGTCAATTTCCTCATATCAAAATTTCATATCTGACCGAGGGCCTATCTTTAAAGACCCATCACTAAGCAATTCCCAGCCATGGGAGACTTTCTGATTTGCCAGGCCTGTCTCTGGACTAAGATATGCAAAGACTGAGAGACCTTCAAAGGATTAATCCCATAAAATCTCAATAACAATCCCTGACAAAAGCTACTTCAAAGCTTAGGTGTCATCACCTCTGATTCTTGTCAAATACAACAGTTCTGCTAAAATTTTGGAACATATAATCAGATGCAGGTCCTATTTTCTACTTTTTATATATGTGTGATGATGTGAGAGTGAGTGTAAGCAAAGGTCATGAAATTAGAAAAAGGCCCATATGGTCAGAAGGCATTAGGATAGTGAGAAGGTAGGGTGTTATCACATGTGATCTGAAAACAGAAGGGAGATTATTGGGTGTAAAAAGGTAAAAAGCAGGATGGAATACAGGAATATGGAGAGAGGACTATGTGTGGAGGTGGGGTGGGAGAAGGTCAATCAAAACTAAATATGTATAAAATGTTAAGAAAACTTGTTTCTCTGTATGCTAACTACATTTTTAAGAAGATTGACATAAAAAAAATCAATTGTATTTATGTTCCATACAGTGTGAGTTTCTGCCCTGGGCTTTTAGATGGTGCCCAGTATTTGGAATGATGGTTGAATAAGATAAGGAAAGACTCCTGCTGCCAAGCCTGATGACCTAGGTTTTATCTCAGGTATCCACATGGTAAAAGGAGAGAGCCAACTCCTACAATATTCCTCTCTGGCTTTTTATGTGTGCATTCTGTCTGTCTGGCTGGCTGTTTGCCTGCTTGTCTACTTTTCATCTATCTATGCTTTACATTTCATACAATATGAAAATGGGCTGAATATAGTTTAATTCAACACGTGTAAACAAATTTAAGATTTTCATGACCACCTAATAAAAATGATAAGAAGAAAATTTCTATCACTTTAAGGATGTGTTTTTCCATAAGAAAGGGAATGCAAGGGAATGCCAGGTGAGACCAAAGAGTGGAAAGAGGAAGAAATGCAAGTCAGGTACTTCATTGCATGATTCTAAGCAAAGGAGAGCAGTGCCCTACTTTGTCAAAGACCCCTTAATAGAGAACCCATTGAGCAAGTGTCCTATGTGGTGTAGCGATCAAGGATCCCAGAGAACAAGTGAGGACCTGTGTCTCATGGTTTTGTGCTCATTCTTTTTCTCTATCCCCCTGAGTCGAGGAGCAATAATTCTTTCTAAGCTGGCTCCTGAACATGCAGTTAATTTAGATCTATTGAGTTTACAGGGATTACCTTGCTTCCTTTGTAGTAAATAAAGCTATAAACAGCTGGTGAATTGATTAATGACTCCAGGCAAGCTGCAGCACTTGATCAGTGACAAAAGCTCTTCCTCAGGTACAATGTAGAGAAGAAAAGAGCCCGGGGTGAACAGCATGTCTGAGGCTGCACAGCTGGTGCAGGGGCAGCAGCAGGACTTTCAGTCTGTATGAGATGCTTGCCACCCAGCTTGGATGAAGGTTTTGTGAATTTGTTTCATCTTTTTAGTTTGGCCTCCAATAATTTATTTTTCTATGATGTAAAAACTACAGTGTCTCCTACATATAACAGAAAGCCCCAGTCACAAATTCTCAACAACATGCTTGCCTGAACAACTATGTGGTGTAGCCATCTGACATGCCCCTGTGGATGGGGGAAATTCCATATAGTCCAAACCCTAGATGAAGTCAATGGCTAATGAAAGAATCAATCTCCAGGGATTAGTTCTCATCTAGATTGTTCAATCCTAAATGGGCACAATAGGTAAAACATACATGTGAGATATATATGCATGTGTATCTCTCACATTATACATAGTATACATATTAAGGGCATAATAAATAATATGTATTACAGTAATTTAAAAAAAGAGATAACATATTTGAATGCTAGTTGGAAAAGATACAAGGACATATAGGATTGATGTAGATGCAGGGATCATGTATTGAAATTCTCAAAAATTAAAGCTATTAAAAACAGTAAACCAGTTTGGTGAAGAATCTTTTGGATATATGCCCAGGAGTGGTATGGCTGTGTCCTGATGTAGTGCTATTCCCAGTTTTCTTGATATCACCAGACTGATATCCAAAAGATTCTTCACCAAGCTGCAAAGATATCGGCTCAACTATGTTCACAGTAGCTTTATTTATAATAGCTAGAAACTGGGAACAACCCAAATGCCCTTTCACCGAAGAATGAATAAAAAAAACGCTGTGGTACATTTACACAAATGAATACTACTCAGCTATCAGAAACAAGTAAATCATGCAATTTGCAACCAAATGGATGGAACTAGAAAAGCTCATCCTGAGTGAGCTATCCCAGACCCTGAAAGATACACAAGGCATGTACTCACTCATAACTGGATTTTAGACATATAGTGTAGTATAACTATCCTACAACCCTCAGATCCAAAGGAACAGGAACCTAGCATAACTATCCTGTGAGAAATGACACCTAGCATCAGGAGACACACAGTCAAACATTATATGGAGCTCTGGGAGCTCTATAGAAGAGAGGGAGGAGGAATAAATAGAGAGGCTTGGAAGGGTCAAGATCAGCACATGAAGATCAACAGAACCAACCAATCTAGGCCCCTAGAGGCTTACAGAGACTGAAACACTAACCAAAAAAGAAGAAGAAGAAGAAGAAGAAGAAGAAGAAGAAGAAGAAGAAGAA
>CAJQZJ010031511.1:2245935-2268208 GCA_907164525.1 Lophiomys imhausi
AAGAAGAAGAAGAAGAAGAAGAAGAAGAAGAAGAAGAAGAAGAAGAAGAAGAAGAAGAAGAAGAAAGCTTAGACTAGACCTAGAACCCCTCCCCCTATACGAATATAGATGATAGGCAACTTTGTTGCCATATAAATCCCGTAGCAAAGGGGGGTGAGTCATAGTGATGGAGTTTATTACCTACCAGCAGGAAACTTTACCTTAGCTGAGCTGCCATGTCAGGCCCCAGAGCAAGAGGAAGCTCTTAGCCCTCATGTGACTGATGAACTGAGGAGGGCTAATAGGTGGGGCCTCCACACTGGAGGAAAGGATAGATGGGAGAGGGAGTAGGAAGTAGATGGGTGGGACTGGGAGGTGAGGGGAGGGGGCTAAGACCAAGATGTAACTTGAATTAACAAAAAAGTTATAAACAAACAAACAAACAAAAAAAACCCAAAACCAAACCAAACCAACCCCCCCCCATAAACCATTAAAATATTTAAGTGTATTGAAACTCTGAGGGAGGCTTCTAAAAGATAAGGCAAAATAAATTTGTTATTTAAAAGCTGACATTGGTCATGTACCATATGTGCAACATATTTAACTTGCTTACAATACATATTTTCATATAATCAGAAATTTATCTTAAAATGTCAACCTGGCCATGTTCTTTCTGTTGCTGAACCTCCGGATAAAGCTTCAAATGCTCATACGCATGACTAGCATAGCCCAGCTTTGATCAGCCTGTTCCTTTATGCCTGCACCTCCTGGAATTGTCCTCCTTTCATATTAGATTCCAACTTTTGGATCAACTTAGTTTCTCAAGTATCTTTGAGGCTTTCACCCAGTGACTAGTCTCTGCCTTGTGTTCTTTTTATCTTGAAGACTTTGTGCTGGAGATTCTAACATATCGCAAAACTTTCATGCTCCTGTGCAAAACCTTTTAGTAAAACTCTGTGTGAATATTCTGTCATTTCCCACTTCTCTTTTCCTACTATATTTTATAACTTGAATGATTTCACTCCATGTCTTTCTTCCCCACTGATGATAAGTTCCCATTGTGGAGAGTGTCTTTATTAAACACTGTGTAGGTGGAAAACATGTACCATCAATGAATCTGGGCAAATAACTGAGTTGAATTCCAATGACACAATTTTGTATTTGTCCCTATTCATTTAACATTAAATCTTATTGGTTTGATTTGTTGTTTACTATTTAATCAAACACACATTTTATTTTATTCTATTATTCCTTTGTAAATAGGTGTAGGTTCAAAAGGAGGCCCCGGAGGTCCTGGACTAGTCCAGGGACCAGGCAGACTAGGCTGCCCTGATCATAAAAGGGATGGCCACATGGGTGGTGGGCTAGAAGGGAGATCTGTTCCCAGAACTGGGCCAGGCGGCCAGATGAGTGGTGTGAGAGAGGCAGCAGAAAGTCAGTGCCTGTCTGTGGGAGCAGGCACACAGAACAGGCCTAACCTGCCAGACCAGCAGGGGCCATATGGAAGCTGGTGCTCAGGAGAAGCAGCAAAGCCTGGTAGAGGCCAGGCGGAGGCCCTATGGAGGCCACAGGGTGGCCTAATTAAGAACTGAGCCTGGCCAGGCATGGTGGTGCATGCCTTTAATCCCAGCACTCAGGAGGCAGAGACAGGCAGATCTCTGTGAGTTCGAGGTCAGCTGGGTCTACAAAGTGAATCCAGGACATCCAGAGATACAAAGAGAAACCCTGTCTCGAAAAAAACAATAACAACAACAACAACATGCCCCAAACCCCAACCCCCCCCCAAAAAAAACCCAAAACCAGACCAAACCAAACCAAAAAAACAAAGAAGTCAGTCTGACTAGGCTGGCAGTGGCAGAGACATGCCCCTGCTTTCAGTAGCGGGAGAACTAGCTGGGTGGAGGCCAGGCAGGAGCCTGGGGCACTTGAAAGCCTGGCCAGTCAGGCAAACAGCAGTGATGGATCCTTCATGGAAGAAGGAGAACTCCCCCCACACCCAAAATAAGCAGACTCATTCATTATGTGGGCAGAGAAAGGAGAAAGTTTACTTCTGGAGGAGTATTATATAACTTTAAGTAGTGGGGTGGAGTTTGGGAGGTGAATGTTTTTGATTCTCTGGGTATTGTCCAATCAGAAGAAAGAAAATTGAATGCCTAATTAATTCATGGGCAGTCAGGATGAAGAAAACTCCAGGGAGACTAGAGTTCTAGACTGAATGTTATTGGCTAAAAGCCAAGGCACCAAACACACCTTATTAGCATGGGAAAGTCAGAGGAGGGTTAGGCACATGACTCATCTCCTAGGATCAAGTATCCCAAAATCAGAGGAAAGAGGGGGTTCAGCTGAACAAGGGGAGTCTGTTGTTCTAGTGCTGGGCTCAGGGGCCTTTCAGCAATACCAGACTTCCACCCCTGTCATCAGAAATCCCCACAAATAGGTAATTAAATTTTGTCTTAAATTATGAGTGCAGTTTAAATTTCATTAAATTGACATATTTAGAAAGTATTTCCCAGCAACATTTTAAACTGGATAGGGTATTTTCTTTGTAAAATAAAACATAATCTTAAAGTAGTTGCAACATGCTGAAAATTCCTACTTGGGTGAGGAACCAGTGAGGTCTACATGGGAACAGAGAAGTTTGGGAAGCTAGCAAAGAAGGTACCAGTTAGAATAGTCCCTTAAATCCAGTTTCCTGAATTGAGTAACTTAAAAAAAAATCTTAAAAACTTGTCATAAGAAGAAAACCTCTATAGACTGCATGTGTGCATGCAATGAAGCACTTTGTCCATTCTTTCTAGTAAAACTTTATTTATTAACAGTTACATGTTGAATTTAGCTCCTGGTCATAGTTTGCCAGGATCTATTCTTGAGAATTAAATCAGCTATTATGTACATAATTCAATGTCTGGCATAGAGAAAATATCCGATAAAATGAGAGATATCATTGAGATGATACCTCCATGATTGGCACCTGTCTAGTGAGGTTAGCTAACTGCCGTCATCCCAGTGCCATTTGAATTTGGACCTCTGCAATAAGATCTGGTGGTCCTTCCACTAGCAGTCTTGAAGAGCTTGCTATGCTATGATCTCCAGAAAATCTTGGTATGTGCTCTCTCTGTAGGTGCGTTCCATCATCACTCAACAATTACTAGAGTCTTTTGCAAGTTCCAACCTTTTCAATTGGACACATTAGTTTAAAGGGCGTAATTACTTCTAATCGAATTCTCAGTCAATACTCTGAAGTGCCATTAGGGGCATAATCAATAGTCACTCCATGGAGTACTTCTTGCTCAATATCCTTACCTGTCCAGGCTTTCTGATCAGTGGAGATTCGACTATATATTAGATGACACCCAACAAATGAGTTCTGGAGCTTTGACCTCCAGCTGTGACTCCTTTCATCTACTTCTGTAGAAGACTGTTGGTCACATACACCAAAAGTGGCAATTTTCAGCAACGTACAGGACCACAAGAGTTGATAACCACCTCATTGTCTTTATGGATCCAGAGGAAGAGAATGATTTGAACACCTGAAGAAAAGACCACACATTTGCATACATATCAGCAGACCTGGGAAGACATCTGGGTGAAATTCTAAAGCTCTTTCTGAAGCACCAAGATATTCACTCCTGACATGGTTCAAAAAAGTTTCATAGAAAAGGGGAAGGGCACTGATTCTATCAGTTCCACTACTCACAGGCCAGCCAGATACACTCTACACAGGAGATAAAGAATGCAGTACTTTGATCCCTTCTCCTTCCTCCTTCTCCTCCTCTGTCTCTGTCTCTCTCTTTCTCTCACTGTCTCTTTCCTATCTTTTTCTGACAATCTATTAGTTTTATAGTATACCAGGTATTATTTCTTATATATCCCCCATGTAAGACTGTAGAAAAAGACAGAAGAGAGAGATTTATATTCTGACACTAACATTGACCATTGCTGTTACCTCATTGGTCAGCTATGCATATTTTATAAATTTAAAATTTATTGAATATGTTTAACATGTGTAGATGTGATGATGAGGCTTGTTAACTTGACAGAATTTGGAATCAACCAAAGACACAAATCTCTGGTCAAGTCTGTGGGGCTTTATTGAGGTAAGAAGACTGTATGGGATGGGGTTCCATACTTAATCATTAGCACAGCCATTCATCTAACAAGGGGCTGAGAAGACTCTGACTCTCACACAGTATAGCTCACTTTTCACTCTTCTGTTATTGTTTCTTGTTGCTGTAATAAGGATTGTATCCTCAAATTGTGAACCCAAATGAACTCTAATGTTGCTTTTGTCAGGTACTTTGTCAAAGCTTTAAGACTAACATCAGATAAATAATAATGAATGGCATAGTTTCATGTACATATATACACAGCAAAACGATGACTTTTGTGATGCAAATTTATGAAAATATAATCTTCCATATTTATTTTATATTTTGTGGGAAGAGTTTCTAAGCTCTTAGAAAAGTTTCAGTTTACAATAAATGATTGTCAAACAGGTCTTGCTGGATATTTTACATATCTAGACTTATTTAAGCAACATAATTGCAAATTTGTATGTTTGAATATATCTCCCCCTCATTTTTTTCCATTTCCCTGCCATCATTAACCCCTGTTCTACTCTGTGCTTCTATTTACTTAATTTTCAATTTTTTAATATATGACTTTGCAAAGAAGTGAGATATGTTTCAGTCTTTATCTGGCTTAATTTACTTAGTACAATGTTTTTCAGATTCATTAGTGATGCTATTCGTAATAATAAATTGTTTTTCAAAAGCCTGGATAATATTTACACTTTTTTGTGAAATGTACAATGTGTTAAATCATGCATTCATATATGGGAGCTTATGTTTGTTTTCTTGTCTTGACTACTATGATTAGTGTTGCAGTTAATATAGAAGTAGAGATATCTCTTTGATATTGAGAATTTGATTCTTTTAGATATATCCTTAGAACTTTCTGGATCCTATGATAGCTCTGCTTTTAACTTTTCAAGGTTTTCTATGATCTGTATTGATTTACATTTTCATCAACAGTGTGCATATCTTTAGGCATACCTTTACCTATACTCATCTTTTGTCTTTTTGATAATGGTTATTCTAACAGGTGTCAGATGATAGCTTATTGTGTTTTAAATTTATGTCTTCTTGAAAATCCAGTTATTTTATTGTTAACATTTATGTGTTGTACAAAATAATGAATTTTATACATGTATACACTATACTTTAATCATATTCACCATGTTTTTCTCTCTTCCTTCCAAGTATTTCTTTTATTTTTGCAAATAATTATATTTTTGCTTTCTTTGTCTTTTAATTTAAAATATATTTTAATCATATTCTTTCCCCTCTCCCAAGTTCTCCCAGATTCTCTCCACCTCTCTACCCATGCAATTTCATGCTTTCTTTCTCTCTCTCTCTCAAAAACACAATATTTAAAACACAAAAACAAAGGTCAAAACAAACAGAAAAAAAACAGTAAGACAAAAATACTAAAACAAATAAAAGAGAAAACACACACAAAAAACTCTGGTGTCCAGTTTGTGTTGACCAACTGTGACCAGGCGTGGGATCTGCTCTGGAGTTTGGCTGATACACTCAGTGACACCCATTTGATAAAACCGATTTTCTCTTTCCCAGACAGTATCAATTACAAGTATTTTCTTGGTTTGGTGTGGAACTTTGTGTGTAATTTCCCTGCTCCATTATGGAGACAATGCCCCAACTAGACATCTTCTGCCACCAAGTGAAAATTCCAGTTTCAGGAATGGGTTATATCTTGTTGAGTCATTAGCCAAAGGGGTTCAATAGACCCCACTTAAATATCATAGTCTATTGTCATAGCTGTCGATCACCCTCCACAATATGATAGTAAGGCCCTATTGCTGAAGACATAATTTGCTTACATCATTAAAAATGGACAAATAGAGCTAGTATCTGACTAGAAGTGTCACCATTACTAGCTACTGTTCATGGTGCTGAGAGGTGCTTTACACACTGTGGGAAAAAAAAAAGTAATCATTAATATGATCCAGCTTCAAACCCTATGACCCCCTAAAGTAGCCTGTCTGTAAGATATAGTCGTATATGAATGCTACCAAATATTATTGAAGTAATCAAGAACTTTTAAAAGTAGATTTAAGGCCCACTGCAAAAGATGGAACCCATACCTGATACTCATAAAGTGACATAGAATCTGAGACTAGATAGGTCATGGGTCCTATGGGAAAACCTACTAGTATTATTCTGCTAATAGAAAATAGCAATAAAATGACTCCTTATAACTGATTACTATATCTATAGATCAGTGTAGTACTAAACCCTCATCAGAGAAGCTTTTTCTTGTAGTAAATATTAGTTAACAAATGATCCACAATTATATAAGATATAGAAAATGAGAGATTTTGGAGCACTCAGTCCTTTATTTATTTATTTATTTATTTATTTATTTATTCATTTACTTTTTAATACTTATTTATTACTTCAGGTTACATCTTCATCACAGTGCCCTCTTTCCACACCTCCCAGTCACACCCTCCCACCCTCTACCCCCATCCCGTCCATCCCACTCCTCTGGAGTGGAGTGTCCCTACATAACAGTGCCCTGCCCCAGTTCAGCAGTCATATGAGGGCCAAAAGCCTCCTCATACACTGGGGGCCTACAAGGCAACACCACTCCGTCCTTAATGGAATGTCTTTATCAAACCAAGGCTCGGGTTCTATCCAGAAAACAATGCAAAGAGATCCAGAAGTGATGAATGACTCTAAGGAAATACCAGTTTCCAGACACAACAGGAGTGATACACATTTTAATTCACAGAGACTGTTAGCATGCAAAATATTAAACCAGATAGCATTTATGTTTTCTTTTTTCATTTATTTTTTCTTAATGATCAATGATATTAATCACTTTTTTTATATACCTCTTAATCGGTTGCATATCTTCTTTCCACAATGCTTTGAAGATATTTTTTCCAGTTTAAAAAACTGGATTCGTATTGAGTTATTTGTGTAGTTAGCTTTACCTCCAAAGAATGCCTTTTCTCCTGTGTTTGGTCATGATTTGTATGTACAAATGCATAATGTGCTTCTTATTCATGAATGAATGAATCTGTTTGTGAACTCAATATTAACCTATTTCTTGCTCTGAACAAAATCCATTCTGTGATCCAATGTATTTGAATTTGTGCTTGGTGGACCATTCATTAACTCACTCACTTAAAAATATGTCAGGCACCAATTGTCTAGACTGATAAAATTTGTTGAGCACATTAACACAGAATGTGGACAGATGAATATATAAACAATTTTAAGTGAATCTATCTATCTCATTATATAAATCATATTTTAAAAGTTCAAAGTAGACCAAAATGTAAGCAATCATTGAATCAAGTAGCACCATATACTAACTACATATTAAGTAACTGTTAAATAATATTGAGTCAAGTAGTGGTAACGAGGAAAGTAGATAAGAAATGAGACATGGTACCAAGTTCTAGCCCTATTTCAACTTGGCATTTAATTGCTGGATATATGAATAAATAAATGAAATATCTGTCACACACAAGTTCAGAGCCACATCATCTTAAAATGCATTCTGAAAAAAATTAAAGATGGATTTCGTATTGCCAAACAGGTGTGAACCACACAAACAACATACTGAGTGTTCTGAAAACATTAACTTTTTTTTGTCATGGATCACTTTCCATAATTAATTTAGTTATATCACTTTAGGTTTGATTATGACTAAGACTCAGGGAGATTAGATAATTTCTCAAGGATGAATTACAGGAGTTCTGTAGTACTATCAGAATTAGATGCAGACATTTCTGGTCAGAATCTTGGATAATGTTCTGTAGTCTTGTCAGGTGGTGCATGGACACACAGCAAGCAACCCACCCTTCTATAGGTCTTGAATGAACTTTCCCTGAGGAAATATGGATGTATTTTCTAAATCTTAGCTGGTTAGATTCTTGAGTTTCTTTCACTTTCTGTTGGGTCTGAGAATTTCACTATAGTTAGTTTCAAGACAGGTAGTTCCTGGAATTTACCTACTGCATATTAGTAATGTCTTTGTTTTTCCAACCCCTGAAATGCATACTAAAAGATGTCTGACTACCTGGATTTATGAGTATGGAGAAGTGTGTATCCTTCTGTCTCTGTCTCTCCCTGCTACTGAATATAATTCATGTTCTTGCTAGCAAAGTCACACAGTATGAGCCCAAGTCCCATACTTTTTACCAGATTTTCCACAAACTGTCATCTACCCAACTTAGAGACCAGATCTATAGGAGAGTTGGAATCCCCATTTCATAAACTCTGAGATACTCTAGTCTTCTCCCCTTCCTTCTCTGTTTCTAAAAGCTTCTGGCCACCTGATGTGAGAGCTGAAACAACGAATTTTATTTTCTCCAACTGTACAACACCCTAGGGGAGGAGACAGTTTTGGAGTTATTTATAGCAATAGTGTTTTTGAAAAGACTCTTTTCCTTCTCTGAGCACAATTGTCCCATCTCTGAAATGGGGGGGTGGTACTGACACGGTCATCTTAGGTTGGTGACAAGAAGTGTGGGAGTGCATAAAGGCTGTTTTGCTTCTAAAACCTGGGGTTTGTGTAATAAGTGGAGGTGGTATTGTTGGAGTGGTTATGCACATTGCTTTCTTTGGTTCACACTCTGCTATGTGGTGGGGATTGTGACCCTTTTACTCACTCGCTGTGCTGTCAGCTTCATTCTTCCACACTTCAAAACTTTCTAAATCTACAAAGACCTGAAGTTACACATCTGGCATGCACACAACCTCATTAAGAAAATGAACCAGCTCAAACAAGGCAGTAGTTAGAAAAGAAGAAAAGAAAGAGAATTGGGTTGAAAGTGTAGTTGCTAATTACTTACTCTGGATTTGTAATGCCAAGAGGGCCCATCAGCTGGAATTCAGGATGAGGGAATGAAATAAATTAACAGAAACCCCGCCTTGTGTTGATTCTCTGTAATAGGCCAGAGTCCTTGCAAGTAATTAATAGCAAGTTAAGAAGCCAATTTACTCAGCAATTGAAAGAGTCTTTGTAGAAGCCCTTTTATGATGGATAAAAGCAGAAATAGAGAAAACTGAAAACAATGTTAAGGAATGAATCACTACTGTTAATCCCTCAGGAAAGATGTTTTTTAAAGTGGAGCTCATGGACAATCAGGGTTATGGCAGATTTAAAGATGGTAAAGCAATGACTACGTGAGATGATAGGAGAACTTAGAGCAGAGACAAAATCAGAATTTTAACTCGGTTTTCTCTGTGACTTTGAGAGGTTGATCAACCTCTTCAGTCTCATATTTTCACTTTGTGAATGAAGTATACGCATGATTTAGAAAAATGGATGAAAGAGGAGATTTGTGTGTGTGTGTGTGTGTGTGTGTGTGTGTGTGTGTGTGTTTAAGTGGTGATGAAGAAGAAGATAATCAACATGGCTATGGTACTTTAGAAGGGTTGAGAAATGAGCTAATTGAAATTGGGGTTGACTTCTACATGGTAAGGTCTTAGTGCCATTTCCAATGCCTATTTATCTCTATCAGATATCTTTCCATTGGCTTCTTGATGCCTTTAATGTGCACTTGGTCATATGGATAGGTATAATCCTGAATGACCATTATGTTTTATTTGTATTATTCTGTTTGTTGATAATTACCCATTTCTCAATTCACTATTACTTGTAATCCACCTGTATTTCTTTGGGGTTAATATTAGGGAATAAAGGAATAGACCTAACATGGTGGGTCTATGCTGTCCCGGGAACTGAACATGCTCAACACCACAATATCCTTTCAACACAGTCATGAAGTTATATTTTATTAATCAAAGTTTGTATTTGAGAGGTGAAATGAGTCCAGCATGAGATAAATGTTAGATAAAACAGTCCAGAGCTAATACCATATGTATTAAATTCTGTTTGATAAACTTAGTGTGTTTAATCTTGTTCTATATTTTTACAGGAAGAAGTCATTTTTAAAGATCCATATTTAAAGAGCCAAAGCTATCGTTTGAGACAGAAGAAGAAGGACAAGAGAAGAAGAGATGTTTAGGTTATATGAAAGGTTTATTAACAATAGTGAAGGATTATCTCAACCCTCAACCTGTCTACCTCTTTCACAGTTAACAACCATATTCAATAGGAAGTTCTTTAAGGTTAACTTATTAAAATGCTACTATGATTTTCAGGCAATGGTGGTGTGTTTATAGCCCCAACTAGTCATCAACGTCCAAATGGTCACTATGAACAAGGGAGCTGTTTTTAGCTTATTATGTTCGTGATGTGTATGACATAAATTAATGTAAGTAAGGAAAGGAAAAAAGAAAATAAGGAAGGACTAAAGAAAGAAAGAGAGAAAGAAAGGAAAAGGTGTGACAGCTTTGGAAGTAGTCATGATCCTACATGTAGTGTATAGAGACAACATTGACACCCACTTCTACTTAAGAAAGAGGTCAAGGGTCTTTTAAGACCAGCTATAGAATTCTCTAGAGATAGTAGAGAATTAAGTGTAGTTTATTTGAACACATGGATGAGATAAAAGCAAAGCTTTCCATAGAGAAGGAAGAATTGAATGGTTTTACAAAGTGTTGACAGATAGCCAGCATTCAAAGCAACACTTTTCTAAGTATGCAGTCAGTCAGGGAAGATGGTAATAGATTCCTATATGCTGCAGACTGTGTGCAAGAATCTCATACTTAGAGATGAGATGGAATTCTAATTTACATAATGTTGCCTTTTGATACCACAGGACTTCTCAGACTGTTCCTGAATTTATTAGATCACTTATCACAGACTCCTACCCTGCCTTCCTTTAATATCCCTTCTCTATTGTTCAGTGGCTCATAATTGAGAAGTGCTGGGTAGCTCAGCAGGTGGGCCCAGCAGGTGCTACAGATGCTTCTCTGTTGAATCACTTCTCAGAAAGGCTAGGCTGTCACTCTGTTAGCTATTTTAAATAACAATCTGCTTAGAAAAGGGAACATCTCAGGCCTGTGACTGGATTATGGGTCTTTCCACCTCTCTCTTCTATTCACTTCTATTAACCGATTTGACAGCGTTATCCTTAGTTTATGGAGAACACACACACACACATACATACACATGCACGCACACATACACAGACATGCACATACACATGCATGCACACACACATACACACACATGCACACACATACACATGCCTGCACACACACGGACACACACATGCACACACACTCAGATGTACCCACACATGATCCCATGCATGCATGCACACACATTCCAGACCAAGGACATGTCCTTCAACTTCCTTTCTAATGATATTTCATGGACCACTATGTGCAGATTTCTGGTATCTTGAAAGTAAACAAGCATCTATTCAATATTAAAAACAAAAACAAAAGCTTCAGGACTATGGGAGTGGTGGGGTGATGGTGGTGGGAAAGCAGAAGCCAAGAAGTAAACAAACCAAACAGCACTTAAAGAACTTTGTAAGTAGTATGATGGCAAAAGGGATAGAGACACAAGGGGTGTGTAAACCCATCCTCAGAGAGAAAATTTTAAAAACAGGCTTCACTTAACAAATTAAATTTAAGAAAAACCTGTGAACTAGTCAATTTTAATGAAATGTCTGAGTTAATACTGTTCTCACATCTCTTGGGGAACATGTGATCATGAGCTGCCAATCCATCCCAACGATTTTTTGAAAGTTCTATGTTCCACAGGTCTTGACTCCCTATAGATTTGAGGTTTGCATATTAGGACACATAATTAAATTGTCTGCATTTGGGTGTAATCTAGTCTATTAAAGTAAATCAGTTTAAAAATTTTTATTGACTTTTCTATGAAACATATATATTCTAATTAATGTGTGAATTGTTGCCATTTCATGAATTAGATTGTTAAATACTTAGTCAATGAAGAATATGATTTATTTTTATTTAACTTTTTATTGGTTCTTTGTGAATTTTACATCATTCACCCAGATTCCACTCATTTCTCTGTCCCTTCATACCCACCCTCTGCCCTTGCAACCTCCCCCACAAAAAGAAAAAAAAATCTCCTTATGAAAATGTAGTGTGTAGAGTGTGTCCCACACTATACCCTTCTGTTCACACTTCTGGCAAATGTTCATTGCAATGAATCATTGGTTTGATTTAAGGCATCTGTCTTCTGACACCCTATCAATACTGGATTCTCATTGGGCCTCCTCCTGGGTATTCTGTTGTTATCCTGTATCATGGCGATCTTACAGCTTTGGATATGTAGGACCTGCCCCTTCAAAGACTCCAGCAATTTATAGATGGTGTATACATTGAGGTGGGCCAACTCAAAGCCCTGGATCTCGGGCTGGGTGGTAGTTGAACTGGTCAGCCCTGCAGCTCTCCTGTACCCATACTACCAGGGCAAGCTCTCCAGCACTGCCCTGTCTAGCTCATCTAATGCCTCAGCTGGCAAAGGGCAGAGCTGTCTCCCTTTCTCATGCCCTTGGGGGAGGTCACACCAAGTAAGCCAGCAGGGCCTATTCTATCATGCTGCCCAGAAGAGATTCACAGTCTGCTTTCCCAAATGCTGCAGCAGTCAAGTGACTGGGCCAGCTGTTCAGCTCTCATGCTCACAGGGCTGGCTCACTTGCTACCCCTACAATCAGGGCCAGCTTTACTGTGCTGCCCAGTTCCTGAGTATTGCAGCTGGTGAGGGACAGGGACAGCTCTCCTACTCTCATGAGCCTAGGACTAGCTACCCTGCCTTCTGTAGGCTTGGAGGGGTGAGGGATGAGGTGGGCATCTCTCCCTTGCCCAAGTCACCACACAGCAGACAAGAGACAAGTCTTGCCTATGCTCATGCCCTTGGGTCTGATTCACCCACAACCCTTGCAACCAGAGCCAGCTTTACTGTGCTTCCTGGGTAAAGTGAGGGGTCTGTTCTCCCTAGTGCTGCAGCTAGCACCAGGTGGGGCCATCTCTGTTTAGCCCTCAGACATCAACATGGCCCCAGGTGGAAGCCCAGACCAGGGACATTTGCCTGGTGGTGGTAACAGAACCCCTTGCTGCAGGGCCATGGACCCAGCCATGGCTATGTGTGCCTCACTATCTTTGAGTCTCTATGACTTCCCACCAGGATGGACTGTTCCTCTGAATTGGGAGCCAGCATAAACTCCGCCTTCTTTAAGTTGTTTCTGCTAGGTATCTGGTTACACAGAGAACATGTAATGTCATTGATACATTACCGAGCCTGAAAATTACTTTCAGAAAATAGGGAAATATTAAGAACATTGGAAATGAATGATGAGTTGTACTACAGAAAGAAAATTTGTAGAAAGAACTAAAGTTCTACAGGACCATGAATACAGGACACTGAAGTGTAAAGTACATTCATTGTGCAATAATACATTTTGATAAGAAAGGACAGATGAATTTGGTTCTTTAATGGTTACAACTGTGCCTCTCCTCTGTCCTTTAGTGCAGGTATTTTCAGTGGTCATCTCATGAGCTTTTGGTGTTTCCATATTTGGTCGTGTTTGTTGGAAGGTGGGGACTTCTCCAGCTTTCTTGATACCATCCAACATTCTTCAGGAATTTGACAGAATTAGGAATCTTGTGAGCACTTTTAATGAAGAGGACTTGGAATATGTCATGGATCTACAGGTGTTTTCTTCTGGATCAGGTTTTAGTACCTAACTGATGTCACAAAGACACCTAGGATCTTGTACACCCCACTTATGGCTCAGTGGCTTGATCTTCTCCTTGAACTCCTAAATATTTTCTCATTTATACATGTAGATTATTACTCTGATGTCCAATGAGCTGTTACATCTCTATGTCTATGGTTCTTGCCACACCAACACTGATAATGACTGTATTTTGTTTTGATCAATGGAAAGACAGCCCTTGGAGTTGTATATTTTTGAACACATAGCTTTCAGTGCATTGGTTCAGCCCTAGCTTGCTGCCAGTCTTGTGTAACTATCTCTCATCTCTCTGCATCATCCAAGCTGGTTTATTCAGATGAAATCAGAGCCCTAACTCTGACCTAGACAACAGTGGGTGCTTTTGTTAGATATTACCTGATAGAAAAGCTCTTGTCTCAGTTTGTAGGGGCTGTCATGGAAAGGATCTCTGAGTTGACTAGGGAGAAAAAACAAGAAGACAGTGCTGCCCCTTTTGGAACTATCAGGTCCTTGCTGTCTCTGGTTAGAAATATAAGGGGACAGGAGGAGAAATAGGCAGGGAAATAAAGCAAATTTTCATCAGTCAGTTAGAAGTACTTGATTTTCAGTGTATACATAGTAGAGTAGGAAAGAAAGCCCTATATAAGACTGAGTCTAGCTTGCACACTGATAGGCTCACAGATGTAGAAGAGGGGACTTAGATGAGACATGAGCTGCCCTGCAGTCAAATGAAGCATCTACAAACACCTGGTGTGAAGTCTTTTGTATATTCAAATAGCACAAAGTAGGCCAAACTGTCAAAGGTGCTGGAATTCTGTGGCCCAGACATAGTAAGATGTCCTAGTATCAGATATTACCTACTGAGACAATGGCACTCATTGTTAATTAAACATATTAATATATTCAACTTCAAGGGACTCTCTAGAGCTGTTCAGACATTCTTCTGAAGACTTAAGGAGATGAAAGGTACTAACTCATAAAATGTTCACGAAAATAATTTCCTGTCAAGATCCCGGCAAACATGCAGACACAAATGTTTTATAAGCACGTTCCCCTACCTGTTAAAATCTGTATTCATTGTCTTTTACTTCAAGAAGTTTCAGCTTCCATTCTGGACCACTATAAGACAAACACCAAACAGATTTATGGAGTTAAAGTCATTTGAATTTGAATATCAATTCTGTCATTGGATAGTTTGTCATATTCAAATTCAACATTTGGTCCTTCATTTCTCTCAGGAAAACAGGGAAGGAACATGATTATCTCATGAAGTAACTCTAAGGTTTAAAGTAGACTGAAAACAATGAAAATAAAAAAGAAACAGCTCAGTGTTTAGTGCAGTAGGAGATATCAATAAAACTTTTACTGTTACTATTGGTAGAATTTATATGTATGAAATCCAGAATCTGATATCATTTGTATTCCTCGCTCCCTCTCTACCTTAATTTTCAAGACAAGTTTTTTGTTTTAATTTTGTTTGGTTGGTTTCTTTTTTTCGTCTTCTTTTTTTTTTTTTTTCTGAATCTAGATCTCCGTGTTTTGACAGGTTATATCCAATAAACCTCTTCTCTCTGCTTTCCCAGCACTGGGATTAAAACCATATGCTATGACACCTGGATTTTTTTTTTTTAATGTGAATCTTGCTGCTTGTGTAGTATGTACTTTACTGTCTGAGTCATCTTCCAAGCTCTTATCCTGGGAACTTTAAATCAGCTAGCCATTTAACTATGAATTTCAGGATATGACAATAAAAAGGCAATAAAATCGAACCTATGTCTATATGCATAGTCACTGTATCATTTACTTACCATTTACCTAAATACAAGAAATGAGATGATCAGTCACATTCAACTACAACCTAACTCAGAGGAGTTGGCTTGGAATAAATGGCTGAAGTACCTGAGGAATAATGGCATGAACATGTACACATATGAAAATCTTCTGAAATTGTTTGTTTTCAAGAGAAAGGAACGAATGTAAGAAAAATCCAAATACTCTTGGTGATAACTATAAAACATACTGACTTTAAGTTGTCAGAGTTGTACCTAGGGTGACACTACTCATAATGAATAATGTGCTGGTGCATTAACCAAGCCAAGTCTTAAAGAATCTTTTCACATTGATGAAAAACACAAAGGTAGACATATTAGTTTTTCTCAGAATTGAAATGAGGAATAAAGAACCAATTTGTAGAGGATGAGTGATGGAAGAACCAAGAAATGAAAGCTTGTGAAATGACAGAATTGTGTAGAGACATTTTATTAAAACCACACAAAGTGCAATCAATGTTTTCATTTGAATTTCTCTAACAATCAGTTTCTAGGATCTTGATGAGATGTATGTTTCAATACACATCTAAAGACACAACAATGACAAATGTAATTGTGGATTTGAAATAACACAGCTTTAGGACTTAGACTGACCCAAGTTCTAACATGTGGTGTGATTTTAGGAAGTTATTAATAACTATTCTTCAGCATGCCATGATGTAGTGTCTTCATGTCGACCATATTTACTCCAATGGTCTTGTGAAGTAGTGGAATATCTACAAAGAAAAATGAGTAAAACAGGCCTGAGACTGAAACTTGACAGTCATTGGTAAAATCTGGGAAAATGTATAGGAATTCAAGTATATGTAAAGAAATCTGAGAGCAAAATTACCCCAGGGTTGACCTGTCAGACAGATACAGAAACCAGAGAAAGTGTCTGAAAAGACTGTATCTTAAAGTATGTCTGGATCTTGCATAGAATTTCATGAGAGGTATTTGAAAGTATGTGTATGCATATATCTGATAGTGAAAAAATTAAGGCACATGGTTACCTAATGCTTCAAATGCAACAAAATAGCAAATATAATACTAACTTTGATGCTCTATTACCCCCAATTCTTGTTTTCATTGGTATCAACACTGTTGATAATTACATATCAACATGGTTAATAATTACTTACCTGCTTTAAAAGACAAGTATTAGAAGATTCAAGAGCAGATGAAAAAGACATTGATGTATAATGTAGATGTAAGTACATATACAGATGGTGCATTAGTAGACACACTTTCCAATATAAGTGTGATAGTAGGTATAGGGGATGAATACAGATAGATAGATAGATATACATATGGAGCAGATACAGTTGTTGGCATGGGTAAGATTTGCATACACACAGTGTAGTAAATTCTAGTGAAAGACAAGTGCAGGTGTTGAGGTGGATGTAGTTTTTCATGTGAAGATATACAGAGACATGATGAGACACCGTGTGTATTTACACACCCATATAGATGTGATTGTAGGTTTATGTGTAATTGCAGGTATTGACTTTAAGAAAGTTTTAGGTGTTGTGGTAGGTGTAGATAGAGGTGGGGTGTAGATAAAGATATAGATCCAATCTAGATGTAGATATACTGTAGATGCATGTATTTTAGAACACTTTTCATTGTCATTTGAATTCTAATATTCCCTATAGGCTTCTGTGTCTGAACACCCGGTACTTAGCCACTAGTGTCAGTTGGGTGAGGATATAGAACTTTAGGGAGGCGGCATTTCATTTAGATTTAGTTTCTACTCTCATAAACAAGGTTACGGATAAAAATGTACTTTTTAACCAACAAGTTTGATAATGTGGAATTGTTGGGTTGAATATTGTAAGTTTGTAAAACTTTTACAGATATCTACAAAATATGGAGACTTAAGTCCTAGATAAATTCATAAATTGGGGTATAAACACAATAATCTATTCCAGAAACTTTACAGTAGTTACTGCAAATAAACCCAGGTTGCCTTCTTTGTAAAAAGTTTCATTGGTATATTTCTACAGTATGTTGATGCTTAATTATGAAGAGCCATCTGTGGTTTTTTTTTTTCTTAAAAAAGAAATTAGTTTATTATCCTCAGTTCTTTAATATATTTGCTCACTCAACATCATATTCTAGAGCTTTCTAATTGAAAAATAGTGTTCGTTTAATCTCAAGTACAACCCTATTTGAAAAACGCAAACATTAGAAAGTGGAAGTGATAATTATATGTGGCAAAGTTTGACAGAAATAACTACCTAGGTAAATATAATTTGACTAATTTTTAAAATGTGTTAATGATACCTGGATTGGATGTTGTTCTTCTCTGCAATGATGTGCTCCTCTCTAAATATTCTCTCAGATACAAATTTTCTTTACTTCTAGGTCATTCTGTATCTTCACATGCAACTACATCCACCTCAACACCTGCACATGTCTTTCACTAGAATTTACTACACTGTGTGTATCCGAATCTTACCCATGCCTGCAGATGTATCTGCTCCATATACATAACTATAATATCTATCTTTGTTGATCCCCTATACCTACACTCACACTCATATTGGAAAGTAATATTTAATATAGTGTGATCGGAGGGGAATAAAACCTAAAGTAACAAAAAACCTTAAGGACTAATGCAGCCTGTCTCTTTCACCTGGTGAGAGAAGAGGGGTGCTGCTAGGGAGATTTTAAAACTTTTCCAAATATATGCTGTGTAACCTCAGGTTATTTGAGTGGGTTATACTTATATTGTAAGATGTTTTGTTTTTAGGTTTATAGATGACTTTGAGATGGTATTCATATTCTCAGGGCCTCAGAGAGATTAAGAATCTACAAAGCAGTGATCGTCCACATGTGTTAGCACCATCACCAGCATCAACATTGCCTAGCATGTTTTAGAGACGGAATGTCTCATCTCTGACCCTGACACAAAGAATCAAAATGCAAGGGAAGATCTTCAGTGTGTGGTTTGACAGAAGAGGATTCTAATAATAATAAGCAGAACAGTCCCTGCCTACTGATTCTTCAAAGTGGCTGGGGTAGCACTGCCCCCTCCACACAAGCCACACTGCTTCTTAAAGCTCTGGGACTCAGAGAATATAGCATGTCAGTTTAGGTTAAGAACCAGGTTTTAGTCCTTTTACATCTTACAATGACATCATTCCTCATTTGAAGAATTATCCTCATAGCTTTCTTTTACATTTGCCAAATGTGACATGAAGAGAAAAAGTTGAAACAAAAATATGTCCATCATGAAAGTTATGTAGTGACTATATTTTAATTCAACCAGAAACATGAAATTATAAAACACAGCAGGACCAGAGCAAGACAGAGCCCATAAACATTTGGCCATACATAAAAGTTGTCTTTGCAGCACAATATGACGATGATGCTTATGAGCTCATAGTGACTGTGGTTGCCTGTTTGGAGACTGAACAAGACTAAAGCAGTAAGCATTGACATTGATTGGGGAGGGGGTTCATGAGACCCCACCTAGGGAAGCTAATGGAAGTTCAAGCCTGCTGGGGAGAGGAAGTCCTTGTCTGCAGTAGTATTGCCACCGGTGAGTTCATGCTTTAGTGGATATCTTTACACAGAGTCCCACAGGATGCCCTGTTTAAAGTAGTGGATTGCAAAAACAAAAAAGACTTGAGGGTGAATTGTGGGCCTGGTCAGAGAAGGTGGGGAGGGAGTTTGCCAGGGTGGAGAACTTAAGAGAGTGTGGACAGATGGGTGTGACAATGTTATATACTTGAATTAAAGGTTAAAGAATAAACTAAAAAGAATCCCACATAAACAGAAACACTTTCATTTCCTACATACTTTGCAGGAATTTGGAGTTAGTCAATGTTAAATTTGAGTCCCAAGCATCAGTGACAACTTTTCCTCTGTATTTACAAATTGTCTTTGACTTAGGTGCTTCCAGATATTATTTGTTAATGTTTATGTTATAAATTTAAACAAGTTATTTGGAGAAAGAATAGAGGTGATTTACACACACACACACACACACACACACACACACACACACACGCACACACACACACACACGTACTCATGCATACACAAGAACATGCATGAACACCTACATCACACACACATATATGCACACATGTTCATATATAATACATAGAATACATTTGGTGTGCATCCACACAAACATGAATGCATGCATGCATATGCACAAATGCATGCACACATACGCATACACATGAACAAATGTGGATGAACACACACATACCCATATGTACACTCACATGCACACAGACAAACATACAACAGCGTGAATGACAAGAAATGATTTACCTAACTCACCTTGGCATCTAAGACCCAAGAGGACAGAACCATGTAGTTGCTTTTGCTGCACAGGAGCTCAGCCCATGCTTCCAGAGATGTCAGTGCACAGGTGGAAAAAGAGCAAATGGGATCACATGACTGTTCATGTCAGCCCTTCACATCAGCAGCTGTGTGGCTTACTTGGGAGTATGTCTAGTGCTCATTGAAGTGGGACAGCTGAGGAAAGGGTGGATGCTGTATGTGTATGCTGAAATGTCACACCAAACTCCAACAAAGTGCAATTAAAATATATTAATCAGAAAAAAATTCTTAGCCTGGCATGTAGGATTCTAAGAAGTCTTACTGGTGTTCTTCTCTCAGGGTTGCAGAATCTCAACAGCCACCTTTCTAAACTGTTTGCAGGACCTTCTCTCCTGTTGTTCCCTTTCAGATTTGTTCTCCATTCCTTCCAGGAGGACAGACTGACAACTTCCCTATGAGCTGGAGGTCAGTTATTTGACTGTATCATCCTGTAGCCAGGCTAACATTTCAACATAAGTCTAGCATGGCACCTTGTTCCCAGCTGGAACTATTCTCATGCCTTCATTTCTCAGAGTGTGAACAGTGGCTATGAGTCCAGTGATCTTTAAGAAGGCAAGATGCAAGACATGGCTCCAGCACTGTGCTCATTTAGTACAGCAAATTCTTCAGTAAGGACTGTGGATACATAATTAGGAGGCAGACTCTGTACTTTACTACTGTGTACAAGATGATCTGGGTAGGTGCTTTGTTGCTGAAGGCATAGTTCATATCATCAATACAATAACATGCGAAGTAGCAACAAAGAACTCTTTTATTAAAAACAAATAACCAACCAACCAACAAACAAACAAACCTCCCCCCCCAACTCCACTTGCTTCTATTTCTTTTCATTAAGCGATCAAACTTCTTGCAGGGCAAAATCATAAGGAAAAGTTCCCATTAGCTTTTTAGCTCAGTGTGTTTGCTTGGTAGCTCGCTGAGACTTTTCACAGAGGACTGTATATTTCTGTCTTTGAGCCAGCAAAGAATTGGTTTGGAGGTGACCTGGAAGACAATTTAAGACTTGGCACAAAGTGGGATCAGAGAAAGTTTTAATTTTCACTCAAAAGAATAAAATTAAAGAAAAATGCATTTTTAAATGTTCAAAAAAGGAGGTAATAAATATACACACATGCTGCACTATCATTCGTGATCACACCCAACTGCAGACACAGTCATTACAGAATATAAGCACTTTGCACAAATCAGCCAACCAGCAACATGCCACTAATTATTCACAAATTTTTACCTGCCCCCCAGACCTACAGTACACATCCCCAATGCACACACAAGATGGACTTTCTACAAATACATATGCAATAAAAAAGCAATGAGCTTTGAATAAAATATCCCACAAGTGTATTCACTTGTATTATATGTGAAACATGCCTATGCTACTCAAATTATCTGCACCCAGGTCTTGCCTGCATTCTAAACCACAATGCATAAACATTTACACACTACAACAGATGGGCCCTCAAAATTCCTCCCCACCACATGTCTCTTGCACATTTTTATTCAACTTCCCCTGCAAACACTCCATGTAGCCAGCCCCATGTCTTCATTCGTTATACAAATATACAGATACAGGCATCATAGCTCATTTCTGTCATAACCCACATACATAAGTGTACTTGTTCTCCCACACTGATGCTACCAGCAGGCTGATTATATATAAAAAAGAAGACTGTTGGGCCTTTGAATGGGCTTGATTGACACAAGATATTTGAGGCATTTATTTATGGCTGACTGAAATGTCTTTCCTGTAGAAGGACCTATGCAGGTTGCAGCTCCTACAACTACAGAATCTATACTGAAATAATTATTATGTGATTATAATCATAATTGCTTCCACTTGTGTAGGTGAATTCACTAAACAGACAAGTGAATTACTATCTTCAATGTCTTTAACATGGATTCATGATGCAGACACTAAGGTTCTGAGAAAACTGACTTTATTTTAGAGCAAGTCACCATGTCAGGAAGATAACCAAACACTTCCTACTCCCTGGAAATCAGTGATTCTAAACATGGAATAGGGTGGGGAGCATTTTCTCCCAAAGAACATTGGAAATACCTGGAGTTCATTTTTGGTTATGAAAACTTGTAGGGAAGAAGGTAGTTGTCACTGGCATTTAGTGGGTAGATGCTAGCAATATCTTTTTGCTTGTGTAATATAATAGTTTATTAATTGTTTGAGATTTAATACAATTCATATGATGTGTTCTGATTATACTCACTCTATATTCAAACTCCACCTCCCCCTTCATGCTGAAATTTTGACTGGCTTAATCATCAGCATTATGTAAAAGCTGCTGTGAGTTCATAAATGCAGAGGTTTTGTCATGTACAGAAGATATTGTAAGCTCTGTTCCTCCCTCATCTTGTTCTTACAATCTTTATGACACCTCTTCCAATATGATACCTTAGGGGTGTGTGTGTGTGTGTGTGTGTGTGTGTGTGTGTGTGTGTGTGTGTG
>CAJQZJ010031511.1:2268218-2281050 GCA_907164525.1 Lophiomys imhausi
GTGTGTGTGTGTGTGTGTGTGTGTGTGTGTGTGTGTGTGTGTGTGTGATGTAGATGTCCCATTTGTGGTAGACCATTCACAGACCCTTATTCTCTGCTTTGACACATCCTGAATTTCTGCATTAATCATTATTCATAGCATAAAAATCTCTCTGATGTCATCTGATAGCTTCTTTAATCTATGGGTACAGTTATACAAATTTAGAGGGTAGTTAGATGCTACGTTGACACACACATACAATAAACTTGAATAACAGGACTCATCCTTCTATGTATTTATCATCTATCTACATGTATTTACATCTATCTATCTTCAATCATCAATCTATATATAGATATATAATATATACTTTAGTTGAAGTTACCCTACATAGGAGATAGTGTTTCTCCCAGAAGCCAAAGGTTGCTAAATGAAAGACCCAATGTCAGGTATGTGATAACTCCATTCGAGTTTTGGTTCAAGAAGTCTTAGAGACTACCAAAATAACACAGGATATTGTCATTGCTATCTATTGTCCACAGGGACTTATGGTAAGACCCTATTGGTGAAGACATCATACAATTTGGTCATAGAACATGGAATCAGGTTTGTATTTACCATGAAGCTTCCTCCTCATTTATTGGCTTTCATAGTACCAGAAGGTGTTATGCAGGCTGTTGGAAGATAAAAGTCATTAACAGTTTTACCCATCAGTAAAACATGTGAACTAAAATAATGACTGACATGACAACATATGCCCATGAGTACAATAGTGTCATGAATGTTATGGGATAATCAATTGATCCAATTGCTTTCTTCTTGAATTTAAGGACAACTCCATGGGAGAAAATAGATATATGGTACTGTAAATATGGCCAAGAACACATGGTGGGGGCATTCATAGGTCCAAAATATTTATTTTATTTTATTAAATGAACAAACATACCCTTAAATGTCCCACAATGTCCAGAACAGTTCCCACAACAGAGAACCATCCTTTTCTGAATGACAATGCCGATGAGGTAGAATAACCTTGACTGTGACTCTGGGAGCAGAGGGAAACTGGTAGCCTGGGTAGGGAGGTAGATTTCCCTTTTTGGTGATCTGCCTGAGCATGTACTCTGGCAGACTTTAAAAGGTATGTATAAGGTAGAAACATAAAAGTTCCTCTTCACCGACATCAAGAAATGTGAATTTCATTAAAAGACAACCCTCCTGAACATGAACTACACGAAGTGATGAATGACCATATATATTTCCTCAGTTACATGCCATCTCTTCAATAGCAATTAAGAGAAACCAGGAAGAGAAAATACCCATTTCTGCTCTATGTTATGAATCAGCTGGACAAGCCCTCATGAAACTAAGATGCATCCATGATGGTCTCTCATTAAATCAATTAGTAACCAGGATGGAAGTCAGAGGCCTGGATGCTTCCTGGCATCTTTCATAGCTGAAGAACCTGGCAGTCTTGGGTTGGAGTTCTCCAGCTACATTCTTTCTCAGGTCATGGAAACTTCTGGATTTGAGGTAATGAGTCTCTTTACAGGTGGAAAAACAGAAGCCAGATCTCATTTGGTGCATTACGATGTTTCTAAGCATGACTCCTTAGGTTCATTCTTTTTTTAAAAAATTTATTTATTTATTGCTTCAGGTTACATTTCCATCATAGTGTCCTCTTTCCACCCCTCCCAGTCCTGCCCTCCCACCCTCTACCCCCTAACCCTTCCATCCCACTCCTCTGGAGTGGAGTGTCCATACATAACAGTCCTCCGCCCCAGTTCAGCAGCCATATGAGGGCCAAGAGCCTCCCCATACACAGGGGGCCTACAAGGCAGCACCACTAGGGAAAAGTTTCTCATTGACAGGGAGAAAAAGAAAAAGTCTATGTCCATGTTCCCTTTGGTGCGTTGGTTGTAGTATAGATATCATGTATTATATAGCTAAAATCTGACTATAAGTGAATAGATGCCAGATGCACATGGCATCTATTCACTTATAGTCATATCTTAGGTTCATTCTTAAAAACAAAACTTGTCTGTAGTCTGAAGCATATGGGATGGAACCTCTGTTTATCATAAGATTGATAAGTTCATTTATTGGTTTATTTCCTAGCAACTGTGCCTTAAACAACACAAATTCTTTCTTCTGGTGGCTTCTAATGACCATGGGGTATCTTTATGGATGGTTTAAGTAATTTCGTGGTTTCCATACAGTATTGCATTAATTATGAAGATCATGCATGGTTGATTCTCACCATAGTCTGATGAGATAGGGAGTGCATGTTCTCATTCCTATTTAGTGCCACAAGGAATGATCTATGGGTATGAGTTAACCTCACATTCAAAGTGTCAGAAAGATTAGAATGCAGCCATGGGAGTCTACGAAGAAGACAGCTAATTTCTTCCATTCACAGAGTGAATCAGAACCTCTCTTTGTTATTTGCATAGTGAGAAATGGACACCTTAAAAAATGTGGATGCCTATTCCTTACCACCAGAGATGCCTTGGCCTTGTAGTCTGATTCTCTGATTTCCAGAAAACTCTCTAGTTTAGAACTTGAAAGTTTAGCCACACTTGGGAGTCACTGAACAAGACCCAGAATATATTTCAGTGTTGGTCGGAAACAGGATGGCCTATCCAAGACTTGAACTTAAAGCTATCTGGTATCAAAGCTCATGTTTTTTTTTAATATATATAATATGTTCAAAAATTAATATCTAGCATAAAGTGAGCACCTCACCTGAGGCTTATACAAATACTTTTTTTCCTTTTCAAGACGGATTTCTCTGAGTAAACCTGGCTGTCCTGGAACTTGCTCTGTATATAAAAGTGACTTCAAACTCGGAGATCCACCTGCCTCTTTCTCCCGGTTCTGGGATTAAAGGGGTGTATCATTGCTGCCTGACTTACAAAAACTGTTATAATTAGCATCACTACTATTCTCTTGAGGATTATGTCAAGTGAACATGGAGAACATTATTAATGCTGTGTTATAATTATGGAAATTTCAGTATTTTTTATGGTCAGAAAGATATACTAGACTTAAATAGCATTATTTTTTTATGAACTTCAAACCCCAGGCTCTCTGAGATCCTGCCATGAACATCAGTCACAACCTGATCTTCTTGGCTTTGAGAGGAGGTGAAAAGTAGTTATATATTTTCTGTGTTGGCTAGGGGCTGTAGCTGCTGTCTCTGAGGCTTAAAAACCCAGAATAACTAGAATCCAGCATCTCTTCCTTATTTCTTTGGCTACTGCTCTATTGTAAAATGATGGAACAATAATATTGATTGAATTTGAGAAATGAGGAACTAAGTGAACTACATGAATCAATTATCTACCAAAGGGATCTCCTTCTAAGGAGAATATGTTAGTGGGAAGAGTTTTAAAAACTGTTTATACAATTCATGAAAATGTAAGATGACAGGTAGACTTGTATGGTCGAATTTTCCTCTTCATTAGAACTTGGCTTTCCAGATCTAGAGACAGGTCATGAATGCTGAAGTAGTGTAAAGTCATAGAGCTTGCAACAGTGAGCTTTGCTTGATGTTTTTGTTTCCTTCTCATATGTTTACATGGAAATTCTGTCTTGGTGGGGTCATGTAGGGGATAGCGACTTGAACATTGTGGTCTCTGAGTGTTTTGGTTTTAAGTAGCTGGCTTGCATCTTTTGAAAATTCTATGCAAGGAAGTTTATAAAACATGTGTCTTTAATTCCCATGTGTAACCAACTTTCCAATCCTTTTTGAAGCTAGGATGTAGAAGCATGAACTTGATTTGTCCAGTGACTTGTAGTCTCTCGAAATATGTTGCTACTCAGAATCAGAATCCATCTTTTTTTTTATAAATACTTTATTTTTTTTTCTTCAAGTTACATCTCAGTCACAAACCCCTCCCTATTCCCCCTTCCTATCCCGCCCTTCCACCCTCTTCCCCCCAGAAGTTTCCCCTTTCAGTCCAACAGATGGTTCCTTCTCTTATAACAGTAAGTATTATACAAAACAACAGATATAAATATGCCACATTTATGAGAGTTAAATGGCCCAGTATACCTTGCCAATGTCCAGTTTATACATATTTGGCCCCTGACTTTAAAATTCTACTATCTAACCATCTCCATGAGTTTAAAGTTCTATATCTGACTCAACATTCATATTAACTTGCAACACAATTTTAAAAGTATCTTCTTAGATGTATAACAATGTCTTGACTCCTAAACAACTCAAAATTTAATTATGAGACTTTATCTATCTGTTCTTCAATCACCCCAGAGACCTGAGAGGGATAAATATATCTGATTTTATAGGAAGTACAGGGTCTTCAGCTTCCCAAACTAAGAAATGACATACCAGTGGCTGCCTGGACAGTTCCCATTTTCTCTCCATACATTACAGCATCGCTCTTCAGTCGTTTGGCCCCGCTTCTCTGACAGACATTGATTGTAGAGCAGGGGTTATGAAAGACTTACCTACCCTGTCTTGGCAGAGCTAGGCTGTCGACTTACCTGCTTCCAAGTTTTGTCCTTTTTGGACAGCATTCTGTCTACAGTTGGAGCAAGGGGCTTTTCCTACCAAGAGATAGGCTTGCGGCTAATTCAATCATCTCCCACTGGAGTGTAGGGGTTAGATAAATTAGATTTAGAAAATATATAGGAGTTTCTGATACTGTCTCTTAATTCGGGGCCTGAAGAGCATTATCAGCATGAAGTCAGCAAAAACAGGAAAGACTCAATAGACTGAAAAACAAGTTTGAAGTCAGGAAAACAGGAAAGACTCAATAGAATTGAAGAAACAAAGTATCTGGCCTGACATTGTTGTCAGCTGCTAAGTGGGCGGAGCCCAAATTAAGCTGAAACAGACTTCCTCCTATTTGAGGACTGTGCCTGGAGCCTAGAGGAAAAAGAGGCCCCTGATGCTAGAGAGCTCCAAGAGTCCTGCTGAAAAAACAGCTGGCCATTGATGGCCAGCTCTCTCCCTGAAGCAGAAAGAAGCCGGTGAGCAAAGAAAGCCTGAGCAAGACACCAAAAGGCCAAGGACTGGACCCTGTGGCTCAGCTTTTGCCTAGAGGGGTTTGATCTGTCCAAACAGTGGCCTAAAGGAAACGGTGCTTGGCTTTAAGGACTGAGGCAGAACAGCTGAGTTCCTGATTCAAAAGAAGTAAGTTGGCCTGCAGACGGCTGGGGTCTCCCACAGAGAAGAAAGCATGAAGCCTTATTTAAGGTGAGACTGCAATAACCAATGACCCTGACGAACCTGCATCTGAGAGATCCAGAAGAAGGACTGCTAAGTGCGTTAAAGAATCTAAAACAAAGACTGTGTTCCTGACGACTGAGGACCTGCCCCAGAGACTGTATCATTCTAAAAGGTTTTGAAAGTGGTTGTTATGATTATCAATAGGTTTAGTGGATAGGTTAAAGGGGTTGTAGGAATTTATAGGATTAATAGTTAAGAAATTGTTGGTGTTTGTTATAAGTGAACTTAGTAATAAATAAATAAGTGTTAAATAATAATTTAAAAGTTCGGTTACACTGGAGATTCTTCGATGCTCATCTTCTACTTGGAGGAGAATAGGGGGTGCTGTCAGGAGTTGATATGTCTTGATATAAAAAAATCTAAAGTTATGAAAACATCTTTGAATGCCATATTCTGCAGATCTCTTGAGGTTTTTGAAGAGGTCCTATCTATCTCTTGTATTAGGGTAAGCAGATGTTGCTTGTCTCTTAGCAGGTTTATTTCTGATTAGCTTAGCAAGTAACTATAATATGCTGTCATAGTACCTAACTGAATGACCGGCTTGCATAACCATTAGTTTGCATTTCTTAATTATCCTAAACAGTTCATGACAGTTAGTAGTAAAAGGCCGAAACATCACATTTCATTTTTTTTTTCTTTACCTCCTAACACTTCCATCCCATTTCTCTGGGGTGGGGTGTCCTTATATAACAGTCCCTCATCTCAGTTGAGAGGTCTTATGAGGGCCAAGAGCCTCTTCATTCATTGGGGATCTATGAAGCAGTACCATCAGTGAAAAGTGTCTCGTTGCCTGGGAGAGAGAACTACTAAACAAAAAAATCAATAAGCATACAATAGATAAAAAAGACTAAAAAATAGAAAAAAATATAACTAATATATAAAAAATAAATAAAAAATAAAAATTAAAAATAAGAAGTCTACGTCCAAGTTCCCTTTGGTGTGTTAGTTGTAGTATTGATACCTTCTACTATATAGCTAAAATCCTACTATAAGTGAATAGATGCCATATGTGTCCTTCTGAGTCTGGGTTAGTTCACTCAGGATGAGCTTTTCTAGTTCCATCCATTTGGATGCAAATTGCATAATTTTATTGTTTTTGATACCTGAATCATATTCCATTGTGTAGATGTACACAGTTTTTTAACCCATTCTTCGGTTGAGGGACATCTGGGTTGTTTCCAGTTTCTAGCTATTACAAATAAGGCTGCTATAAACATAGATGAGGAAACTTCCTTATGATTCCATGAAGAGGCATTTGGGTGTATACCCAGAATTGGTATGGCTGGGTCCTGAGGCAGAGCTATTCCAAGTTTTCTAAGATATTGCCATACTGACCTCCATAGTGGTTGCACAAGCCTGCACTCCCATCAGCAATGGAGTAGGGTACCCCATTCTACACACCCTAGCCAGCATGTGCTGTCTTTTGACTTTTTGATCCTAGCCATTCTGACAGGTGTGATATGGAATCTCACAGTCATCTAGAGTTGCATTTCTCTGATGATTAAGGATGTTGAGCATTTCTTCAAGTGTCTCTCAGCCATTAGGGATTCCTCCTTTGTGAATTCTCTATTTAGCTCTGTCCCCCATTTTTTGATTGGATTATTTGGTTTCTTGGCATTTAATTTCTTGAGTTCTTTGTAGATTTTGGATATTAGCCCTCTGTCAGATGTGGGGTTGGTGAAGATTTTCTACCAGTCTGTAGGCTGCCATTTTGTTCGAATGACAGTGTCCTTTGCCTTACAGAAGCTTTTCAGTTTCATGAGGTCCCATTTATTGATTGTTGATCTCAAGTCCTGAGTTGTTGCTTTTCTGTTCAGGAAGTTGTTGCCTGTGCCAATTAGTTCGAGGGTTTCTCCCACTTTATCTTCTAGTAGATTTAGTGTGACCGGCCTTATGTTAAGGTCTTTGATCCACTTGGACTTAAGTTTTGTACAAGGTGATAGGTATGGGTCTAATTTCATTCTTTTACAAATGGACATCCAGTTGGACCAGCACCATCTGTTGAAGATGCTGTCCTTCTTCCATTGTGCCGTTTTGGCTTCTTTGTCAAAAATTTGGTGGCCATAAGTGTGTGGGTCTATTTCTGGATCTTCAATTCGATTCCATTGATCTAGTGGTCTGTTTCTATACCAATACCATGCCGGTTTTACAACTATTGCTCTGTAGTACAGCTTGAAATCTGGGATGGTGATACCTCCAGATGTTTTTTTATTGTACAGGATTGATTTAGCTATTCTGGGCTTTTTGTTGTTCCATATGCTCTTTCCAAGTCCATAAAAAATTGTGTTGGTATTTTGATAGGAATTGCATTGAATCTATATATTGCTTTTGGTAGGATGGCCATTTATATTATGTTGATCTTACCTATCCATGAGCATGGGAGATCTTTCCATCTTCTAAAGGCCTCTTCCATTTCTTTCTTCAAGGGCTTGAAGTTCTTGTTGTACAGGTCCTTTACTTGCTTGGTTAGAGTTACCCCCAGGTATTTTATGTTGTTTGTGGCTATTGTGAAGGGGGTTGTTTCCCTTATTTCTTTCTCAGCCCATTTGTTTGTTGTATAAAGAAGGACTTCTGATTTTTTGGAATTAATTTTGTATCCAGCCACTTTGCTGAAGGTGTTTATCAGCTGTAAGAGTTCTCTGGTGGAATTTTTGGGGTCGCTTATGTATACTATCATATCATCTGCAAATAGGGAAAATTTGACTTCTTCGTTTCTGATGTTTATCCCCTTGATCTCCTTTAGTTGTCTTATTGCTCTAGCAAGAACTTCACGTACTATATTGAAGAGATATGGTGAAAGTGGACATCCTTGTCTTGTCCCTGAGTTTAGAGGAAATGCTTCAAGTTTCTCACCATTTATTTTGATGTTGGCCACTGGCCTGCTGTATATTGCCTTTATTATTTCTAGGAATGGCCCTTGTATGCCCGTTCTCTCCAGAACTTTTATCATGAAGGGATGTTGAATTTTGTCAAATGCTTTTTCTGCATCTTGAGTGTCTTTGTGTATGGTATCCAAACTCTATCTGCTTTTGGTGTCAGGTAAATACTGGCTCGATAAAGTTAAGTTAGAAGTCTTCCTTCATCTTCTATTTCATGGAATTGTTTGAGTGCTATCAGTGTTAGTGTTTCTTTGAAGTACTCAAAAATTCTACAGTAAAGCCATTTGCTTTTACTTACTTATCTACTTATTTATATATATAAGTTGGAAGACTTCAATTACTTCTTCAATCTCATTGATGGTTATACATCTGTTCAAATTATTTATTTCATCTTGTGTCAATTTTGGTTTCTCACAAGTATTTGGAAATCCACCCATTTCCTTTAATTTTTCCTGTTTTGTGATTTACATATGTTTAAGTGATATCCTTATATTTTTTGAATTTCATTGGTATGTGATACAGTATCACTCTTTTCAAATCTTATTAATTTGGGTCTTTTATCTTTTTATTTTTGTTATGCTGATGTTTTGGTAGAACTAACTCCCTGAATGGGTGGTTTCTCAGATTAGCTCTGGTCTTTTTCCTGAGTCTATATCTTCCATGGTGAGTTGATGAACTCCCCAAGCCAGGGCGTATTAGAGATATGAGAACATGTGGAGAAATACTTATCTAAGTTAGTTTTAAAATCGGTCATCATTAGCTTATTACTTTCTTATGTTTGCCACTAAGGAACCCCTAGTGAAAGAGCAAGTTGCTCACAATGATTCTCTTAACTGGCTGGATTTAAAGATGGTGACTATCCATCCAATTCAAGGTAAGTGACTAATGGTATCAATTTGTAAAAATACAAGTTAAATCATTGCCTAGGGTATCTGGAATGGCATACACACATTAAATCTAGGACTTGGGATACAAAATGAAAGATACAATGATTGAAAGAGATGGCTTGGCTCCTTTTCATTTCACTTGAAAATTATGGAAACTCTGGCAATATCACTTACAAATTCTTGTCTCAAGTCTGTCAGAGGACCAGAAGTGTTTTTATGTGTATGACAATGAGATCTCTTAACTTTTCCTGTGGTAGCACTGGGATTCAACTACAGCCAAGGTCTAAAACCTAATAGTGTCTAAATTACAATGCTGGTAGAATTCCAAATCTTGCATTATTGTGTATAGTTAGGACAATGATCAGGAGAAGAGTCCACCCCTTTTTCTGTCACATATATTTCTCCAGAAAAAGATAAGGGCTGAAAAAAATGAGGTGCTAATGATTATATTTTAAACAACCATTCATGCTCAGATCGTACCTCCTTAAATTTATGTCACCCTGAAAAACTAGGCAGGTTCTATATGGAAGATTTCCATCAGTAAAATCCCTGAAAGGGTAAGCTCTATTGCTCTGTCTTTGACAAGTGTCCATAATTCCTTTGCTTTCTCTTAAATTTTGTATCCTCAGGCTTCACAGAGACCTGAAAATAACAGCAACTCAGTGTATGTTCTTGAATGTATGAATTCTACAAAAGTCTTATATCACACTTCATTTCTGTAAAAAGCAATATTAGAATAAATTATTTTTCTTTTAATTGACACACATTCAGCAATGACAATCAAATGCATTTGTGATGAACTTTATTTTCTAAGGCATTAATCACAATTTCTAGGCTGGTGAAGCAAACTTGTGCCATGATTGGAAAGAAGGTCCTTGAGCAATTGTACAGCATCTGTCTTCAGGTATCCAATTAAAGAGAATGAGTGTCAGTGGAGCCATTGGAAAAAAAGGTTCAAAGGGTCGGAAGATATACTGGTGTTGTTGCCTCACTACTTGACAAACTCAAAGACAGAAGAAATTTAATTTTTAGATTAAGTAATAATAAAAAATAAAGAATAGTTTGACTAGATAAAAGTCTTGGCAAGGCACAGTATTGTCACTTGTATTGGCATGGCATGTATCCATTTATGTTCATCGAGATGGAAATGATAAGACTGGCCTCTGAGTAAAATTTCTTATTGGTTAAGCTCTTCTTTGTGTGACTGAGTGAGTAGGTTAAAATACTTCAACACCTCAGAAAGACATCTGGTTGCTTCATATAATTTCTATTTCATGCTCTAGGATGTCTTTATAAATTCCTGTGTATAGTGAGTAACACTTTTATTTGCAAAGATGTACTTTTACATTTATACTGAGATGTAATTCATGCAAAAATATCCATATATGTACATGTTGATGAGTTTGTATACATGCAAACGTGAGCATACCAAAATAAGTAACATATATGTCTATGTGTGTATATGTATATGTATATGATATATATGTATATGCATAAACATATACATCATATATATATATGTGTGTGGTAAAACATTAAAATAGGAACTATACTTTTTATATGATTTAATCATATAGCATAATAATGCCCTGTTGCTGCCTATAAGTACTGTGCCCTATAGAAGACCCATAGCATCTATTCACTCTAGGTATCTTAAACTTTATGCTCACTGAACAGAAACTCCCTGTATCCTTCTTTTGTAGCTTCTGACAACCACCATCTTTACTCTCTGTTTTGACAAGTAATCATAAACTATTTATTTCTCAAAGATTCAGAAGCTAGGAATTACTTTCTAGATAGTAGATGGTCAAATATACTTTTGAGATATGACATGTTCAGACAGGAAGATTGATTTTGGGCCTTGCAATCATCTCGGTAGGGAAGTCATGGTGGATCTAATCAGTTCATGCTATCTCAAATGTGGTGTAGACACTGTATCTTGACGGAACAGGAAACAGAAAATGAGGAAGGAACTAGGCTGAGCACAGCATTCAAAGTGCTATCCCTAGTGATCTATATTCTACATTTAGGCCTATAGTTTCTCAAATAACTCCAACATCTAGGAAATAAACTTTCAGAACAAAAGCTTGTTGAGTGATGATTCACAATTTAACCATAATACCAGGGAAACAGAACCATCGTATCACCCTATAGTGACTCTCTGAGCCAACAAACCCAATCACTTCAGTTAGTATAATGATCTTTAGGTGGTTCCATTTCCTTCTGTGAATAAACACAGGATCAGACAGAAAAATCAATACCAAATAAAACACAATCTAAATTAGCTGAAAAACATAAGTAATGATATCAAGAAAAAAATCATAAAAGTTAGAAAATAATACTACCAATAGCACAGAGATCTAAGAAAATGTCACAAACAAACAAAAAAAAAACCCCCAAAAAACCCAGCCTAGATAAATATAAAAATCAGAAACAATGAGGATAAAATAACCTCTTAGAAAATATAAATTTGAGTTGTAATGAAATGTAATTAAAGTCTCCATTGAATCTTTAGAGAATAATATGAGACTATTGCACAGAAAGCAAAGGGGCTAGAATAAAAAAAGCTGGAACAGAAAAGAGTAGTTAACAGAAAATACGCAGACAAGACAGGGAGTGCCAAGAAACCAAATAATCTAATTAAAAAGTGGGGAAAAGAGGTAAACAGAGAATTTGCAAAGGAGGAATTCCTAAAGGCCGAGAGACACTTGAAGAAATGCTCAGCATCCTTAATCTTCAGAGAAGATGCAACTCAAGACAACTCTAAGATTCCATCTCACACCTGTCAGAATGGCTAAGATCAAAAGCTCAAATGGCAGCACATGCTGGTGAGGGTGTGGAGAAAGGGGAACCCTCCTCCATTGCTGGTGGGAGTGCAACTTGTGCAACCACTATGGAAGTCAGTCTGGCGATATCTTAGAAAACTTGGAAAGCTCTGCCTGGGGACCCAGCCATACCACTTCTGGGTATACATCCAAATGACTCCTCACCGAATCACAAGGAAGTTGCCTCATCTATGTTCATAGCAACCTTATTTGTTTTTTTTTTAATACTTTATTTTTTTTCTTCAAGTTACATCTCAGTAACAAACCCCTCCCTATTCCCCCTTCCTATCCCGCCCTTCCAACCCTTCCCCCCAGAAGTTTCCCCTTTCAGTCCAACAGATGGTTCCTTCTCTTATAACAGTAAAACAATAGATATAAATATGCCACATTTATGAGAGTTAAATGGCCCAGTATACCTTCCCAATGTCCAGTTTATACATATGTGGCCCCTGACTTTAACATTCTACTATCTAACCAACTCCATGAGTTTAAAGGTCTATATGTGACTCAACATTCATACTATCTTGCAACACACTTTTAAGAGTATCTTCTTAGATCTATAACACCCTCTTGATTCCTAAACAATTCAAAATTTAACTATGAGACTCTAGCTGTCTATTCTTCAACCACCTCAGAGACCTGAGAGGGATAAATATATTTGCTTATATAGGAAGTGCAGGGCTTGCAGCTTCCAAAACTAAGAAAGAACATACCAATGACTGCCTTGACAGTTCCCATTTTCTCTCCATACATTCCAGCATCAATCTTCAGCCTTTGGGTCCTGTTTCTCTGACAGACATTTGTTGTAGAGCAGGGATTATGAAGGACTTACCTACCCTGTCTTGGCAGAGTTAGGCTGTCGACTTCCCTGCTACCAAGTTTTGTCCTTTTTGGACAGCAGTCTGTCTGCAGTTGGTGCAAGGTGTTTTTTTCATGCCAAGAGAAAGGCTTGCCACTAATTCAACCATCTTACAGTGGAGGTTCTTCGATGCTTATCTTCTACTTGGA
>CAJQZJ010031511.1:2281450-2355313 GCA_907164525.1 Lophiomys imhausi
TTTTCTGTGCTTGGAACCACAGTGGATGATTTGGTGCAGGGGACGAGTTACTTGGCTATCTGTCGTTGCGTTGCTTACAGTGGGATTTCAAGGTCACTGTGGTTTTAATTGCCTGAGGCACTGTGAGCTGGTGCAGCCTATTCCCAGGTTGTGAGTAATGGACCAGGATTGTTTCACTGCTCCCAATTCAGACTTCCCTATGTTGCCCTCTCTGTTATCAGCCTGTAATGGTTCTGATGGTATGGGCCTGTTTGCCCAGGCACAGATTCTGTGGGCTTTGTTTGTCATCACGGAGGCTGACAGGGTCTGGCTCCACACCTAATATGTCTGGATTTTCCAGGATACAGCTATGGTCCCAATTTCTGGTTTCTCTCTAGGCTTCTCGCCACAGGGCTGGACCCTGTGCCTGATTCCCTTCCTGTCTGCGCCGCCACGGGTCCCGTGGGTATCCCAAGCCCCGGATCCTCCGGCTGCCTGAGTGGACCTTTCGTCCCAGCAGCTCAGCCTTGGGTGCATGGATCCCTGGCCCCGCCCACGCCTGTCTCTCTCCCCAGATGACCTGCCGTGGGTTCGCGGGGATTTGGCCCTGCCAGCCGTGCTCCCTCCCCAGCTGTGCTACCGTGAGTGTTCGGGATTCGGCCCCTCCTGCCCGCCTTTGTGTTCCCAGCTTCCCGCGCTCTCTCGGAACCTCCCACCCTCTGCTTCACGAGGGGCTGCGGACCACCCGCTGAGCCCCCTGTTTGTTCCTTGCTATGCCTTCCACTATCTCGCAAAGTTTTTTAGTGGGTATAAGTTCAACCTCATGTGTGGGGAGCCCAATAGGCCAGCGATCTATATCCAAGTTGACCCTGATTCTGCCTGCTGTAAGTTGGGATCGATCTTACCAGGCGCCTCTCCAAATGGGAGTTCCCAAATCCCGGGTTTAGTGGCTTCCTTGTCTGTGAGAGATGGGGAGAGCCTTGCCCTGGGACTTTTAACAGTCCCTTGGGAGCTGTGAGTGTTCACGGGGGGGGGGGTCTAGCCCCTCCGGTTTTTGCACAGTGCCCAATAACTCTGTGTTTTTTATGGCTCTTTTTTCCCCCCGCGTTCAAAATGGGTCAGTGTAGGTCGCTGCCATCTTCTCTCTCCGCAACCTTATTTGTAATAGCTAGAAAATGGAAATAATCCAGATGTCCCTCAACTGAAGAATGGATTAAAAAACTATGGTACATCTACACAATGGAATACTACTCAGCTATCAGAAACAAGGAAATTATGCAATTTGCAGACAAATGGATGGAACTAGAAAAGCTCATCCTGTAAGAGCTAACCCAGACTCAGAAGGATGCACATGGCATCTATTCCCTTATAGTTAGATTTTAACTATTTAGTACAGGATATCTCTACTACAACCAATGCACTAAAGGGAACATGGACATAGACGTTTTTTTGTTTTTTGTTTTGTTTGTTTTCTCTCCCTGTCATTGAGACACTTTTCCCTGTTGGTACTGCCTTGTAGGCCCCCAGTGTATGAGGAGGCTCTTGGTACTCATATGACTGCTGAACTGGCGTGGGGGACTGTTATGTAGGGACACTCCACTCTAGAGGAGTGGGATGGAAGTGTTAGGGGGTAGAGGGTGGGAGGGCAGGACTGGGAAGGGTGGAAAGAGGACACTAAGATGGATATGTAACCTGAAGCAATAAATAAATAAATAAATAAATAAATAAATAAATATTCGCAATGTCTTAATCCAAAGAAATAAGTTGTATGAAGTACAGAGTCTTCTGGGAAAGAGAGGCACTGTGCCCATGATCTCTCAACAGCCATGATTGTCTGCATCATACCCACACAAGATCACACCAGTAATCATTTCAGCATAAACTGGGAGAAGGGATCACAAGGCTTCACTCCTAGTTGAAGAGCTTCAGGCAGTGAATGGCTTCTGAGGGAGGGAGAGTTAGTTTTATTAAGAGATAATCTCCATGATACGTTGCCCATGATCAAGTGTCTACTCCCATGTGCATATGTTCAACACTAATTGGACTGTAATTACACTGACTGAAGCTATGGCAAAATCAAAGTATCTTAACTTCTGAGTGACTCAGTAATTTTGTCTGTATTATTTTGTTATACTTATATAGACTGGTACATTCTTAGTGTTTACTATTCTTACTGTTTTCGGTATCATTACTATTATTGATACTGGAACATTTGAACAGACATATCCCATGTTAGAGTATAGTGGAAGCCATGCCATGGGGAGGGGAGGTCCATGAGCTTCCATGTTGGTGAATTCAACTCCAAACTTGTCGCTTTTTTTTGGGGGGGGGGGCTAAAGATGAGGGTATGCGAAGACCTTATCCTCCTCATCTACCCTAAAGTAATGGAGTTTGGATTGCCAGCGTTGCAGTGTCATAACCAAACATTTAACAGTTAATGACATAGGATGATATGAAGGCATTTGGTGAGAGGCATAGTTGGACAAATAATCACTATGTCTCCTGTGGGATAGTGGATACAGAGATAAAGCTTGCTAGAAGCTGGAGCATGACATCGATGTTCCATACCTGTGTAGGATCAAAAGAGAAATCTTGTATTCATGTTACTATGTCACTTGTTTAGAGTGCTTTGGAGAACTGCTGTAGCCCTGACACCTTCTTGCCAAGCATTTTCTCAACACCTCATAATGAGTGAACTGTAGATAAGGAACAACATGAAAGAGGAACTTACAACTTTCTAGTCTTTTGCTTAAAGGAAAACTGCACTGAGGCTAATAATATTTTACATCAGATGTTCCATATATGATCTGTGGGACTTTCCAAGCTGTAGTGAATAATTGTGAGCAGCAAAAGAAGCAATTATGGTTCCCACCCTGTCGGATACATTTAAGCAGTGATTTATTGCTGTCGGAAATCTGCTTAGCTCTGTCTTCTATCCACAAGAACAGGTGCCATAAGCATTTCTTAGTCATTCTTCCTCCTGCCAGGTTTTATGTCAGAGCATCATTCATTTTTGGTTCATGCCTGGCACCTGTCCTAAAAGGATTTAAGTTTGCCAGCTGCAATAAGAACAACAATACTAAAAATAACATCATAAACAGATCCAATAACATGAA
This sequence comes from Lophiomys imhausi, assembly GCA_907164525.1. NCBI lineage: Eukaryota > Metazoa > Chordata > Mammalia > Rodentia > Muridae > Lophiomys > Lophiomys imhausi. The sequence goes on from CAJQZJ010031511.1 coordinate 2,284,546, forward strand.
ACAAAAATCATGCTTAAGTTGAACATGTCCTTTGTGCTGTTTTCTATGCTTTGTATACTACAAACACCAACTAATTTAGTTCTCATACCATCCATAGGATAAATAATACAAATCCCATAGGATATATAAAGACTCTAATCTCCAATGCAACATTTTAACCAATTCAAGCTTCCATTGCTTAAATTCAACCATAAGTACATTAACCAATTTTTTATCATAACCATAGACTTTTGATCATTTACTGGGATATTCACAAGGCTTGTGGACAGATAAACTATGTTTCTGTCTCAGTATTTTTGGCTTTTTGTCCAACTTCAGAATACATAGTGAGGATTTGAAAAGCTTTAATGAAATCCAAAATACTGGGTATTGGGGCTAGAGAGATAGCTGAGTTGTTTAAAGAATGTACTACTACTTTTTGTAGAGGGTCCAAGTTTGCTTCCCTGCATCCATGTTGGGTGGATCATAACTATTAGAAACCCCAGCTCCATGAGTTCTGACATCTTTTTCTGGCTTCCATTGGCACCTGCATTCACATGCACATACCAACAGAATATTCATTTACATTCAATTTAAATATAATAGAAAGAGATCATTAAAAAAAGATATAGGACATATAAGAGTACTCTCCAGTCTGTGTCCTACATTTACTCTCCCCTTTCCTCCTTTTCTTCTACCAGTGCTGATGGAGCCCTCAATATACACTAGGCATAGATAACAGAGACTACTTGTTCTGCTGAGATATCCATCAACACTTGCTGTAGGGCAGAGAAGCTCTTGTTTGCTATATACCTGAACCATTTACCTTCTTTTTATTCTTGAAAATAAAGTACTGTCTGCACAAGAAAGCCTTACATTTTAAAATTAACAGTTGAATATCATGATGTTTGTCCAATCAGCTTGTTCATAGCACACTGCAGAATAGGGTGATTTTTTTTTTTTCTGAAAGCAAATCTGTTGCATACCTTGGATAATTTTAGAGGCAGAATTAGCTTCCAGTATGTTAACATATTTTTGAGGAGAAAGAAAATGGAGAAAAAAAGACATCTAAATTAAATTTGGCACCTATATTGATGTTATAAACTTAATCTCAGAATCTCAGTTATACAATGAGTACATGACTAGAGTGCCTGCGTTCATCAAAATTTCAGTAACAAAACAAGTTCCTTCATGCTGAAATGGTTACTCATTAGCTGATGGAAATTGAGTAGATGAAATACATCTTAAGTAACATCTATAATAGACTTATTGTATATATATACACTGCTATACTGTATTCTTCAGGGATTTCTGACTTTGTGGGAACCAATTCTTCCAAAAAGGAAGTCATCAGATATATAATGTTATGACTTGTCTCCTGACTTCAAAAACCTATATACTGCAATCTAGAAAAACACACACAAAAATTTCTATTGCAGGAGAGCATGCTGTGATATAAAAAAGTGGAAGACAAATAGAATGAGGACAATTGGGTGCTTTAGAAATACAAGAAGTGTCAGTGCAGGGGGTAGTGATAGCAGGTAATAATTAGGCCATGTCAGGCTGAAAGAGATGTGAGGTCACTTCCTGCTAGTACAAACGAAGAGGAAGGGACCAAAGGGTTATACTTACTATACTGTGTCTCCTGCCTCACTCCTTTCCAACGGTCGGGAAAGAAGTGCTTTATTCTGTTTAAAAAATATTTCTTTATTTGTTTATTTTATATTCTAATCACCATCCCCCTCCATCCCCTCCTTCCACTCCCACCCTACCACCCACTTACCCAATACTTGCCTGCCCCCAGCCCCCAACCTGCTCAGTACCAACCTACTCTGGCACATGAAACTGCATCAGGACTAAGTGCCTCCTCTTCCACTGAGGCAAGACAAGGCAGCTCTGCTAGGAAAATGAGCTCTAGATGGGTGGCAACACTGTCTAAGTCTGAGATAGACTCCATTCCAATTGATAGGGGATCCACTTAAGGACTAAGCGACTAAACACCCCATCAGCATCATACATGTAGTGGGCCTAAGACCAGTCCATGGAAGTTCTTTTGTTAGTAGTTCAGTCTTTATGAGCCCCCTTGTGTCCGAGTTAATTGGCTATGTGGGTCTTCTTGTGGTGTTTTTGATTCGTCCAGCTTCCTCAAACCTTCCCCTAACATTTCCTCAAGTCTTGTTGATTTTGCCTAAAGTTTGGGTGTGGATCTCTGTATCTGTTTCCATTATCTGTTGGATAAAGCTTCTAGATGGCAGTAATGTTGGGTTCCTGTATAGATCCCTCCCTCCATCCATTTCTGATATATTTTCTCTCCCTTACTTAGAGGGATTCAAGCATTGTCCCTTGAGTTTTACTTGGTACTTACTTTCTTTGAGACTATAGATTGTAACACAGTTATACTATATATTTTGGTTAATATCTGCTTTTGAGGGAGTACATTTTATGTATGTCTTTTTGAGTCTGCCTTACACAGTCAGGATGATCTTTTCTGGTTCCATCCATTTGCCTGAATATTTAATGATATCCATGTTTCTGATAGCAGAGTAGTATTCCATTGTGTAGATTTGCCACAATTTCTTTATCTATTCCTTGGTTGAGGGAAATCTGGGTTGTTTCCATTTCTGACTATTACGAATAAAGCTGCTATGAACATAGTTGAAGAAATGTCCTCGTGATTTGGTGATATATTTCTGGGATATATGTCCAGGAGCGGTATAGCTGGGTCTTGAGGTAAAACTATTCCCAATTTTCTTAGAAAGCACGAGATTGATTCTAAAGTAGTTGTACAAGTTTGTACTCCCACCAGCAATGGAGGAATGTTCCCCTTTCTCCACCACCTTTGATTTGCATTTCCCTTACAACTAGACTAAGGATGTTGAGAATTTCTTTTGTTGTTGTTGTTGTTTATTTTTTGCTTTAAGTTTCATCTCCATAACAGTGCCCTCATTCCACCCCTCCCAGTTCCACCCTCCCACCCTCTCATCCCTCTCCCACCCTTCCCACTCCTCCGATGTGGAGTGTCCCTACATATCAGCCCCTCTCAGCTGTTGAGCATTTCTTTAAGTGCTTCTTTGTCATATGAAATTCATCTGTAGTGAATTCTTGTTTAGCTCTGTATTTCATTTTTAATTAGATTATTTGGCTTGTTGGTGTTTAATTTTTAGAGTTTTTAAATATATATATTGGATATTATCCCTCTGTCAGATGTGGGGTTAGTGAAGATCCTTTCCCAATCTGTGGGCTGCGGTTTTGCTCTATTGACAGTGTCCTAGGCCTTACAGAAACTTTTCAGTTTCATGAGGTTCCATTTATTAATTGTTGATCTTAGTGCTTGAGCTATTGGTTTTCTGTAAAGGAAGTTGTTTCCTATGCCAATGAGTTCAAGGCTTTTCCCCACTTTCTCTTCCATTATAATTAGTATATCCATTTTTAGATTGATGTCTTTGATCCACTTGGGCTTGAGTTTTGTGCAGGGTGATAAATATGGATCTATTTGAATTCTTTTGCATATAGACATCTAGTTAGACCAGCACCATTTGTTGAAGATACTGTCTTTTTTCCATCATATGGTTTAGGTGTCTTTGTCAAAAATCAAGTGTCCGTAGGTGTATGAGTTTATTTCTGGGTCTTCAATTTGATTCAACTGGACAAGCTGTTTATTTTTATGCCAATACATTGTGATTGCTATTGCTATTACTATTGCTTTGTAGTACACTTTGAAATCAGGGATGGTGATACCTGCAGAGGTTCTTTTATTGTATAAGACTATTTTTGCTATCTTAGGATTTTTATTTTTCCATATGAAAATGAGAATTCCTCATTCAAGATTTGTAAAGAATTGCATTGGAAGTTTGGTCAGAATTTCATTGAATCTGTAGATTGCTTTTGGTGAAAGGGCCAATTTTACTATGTTAATCCTACCAATCCATGAGCAGGGAGGAATCTTTCCATGTTTTGATATCTTCTTCACTTTCTTTCTTCAGAGACTTGAAGTTTTTTTTTTTTTTTTAATCAAACGGGTCTTTCACTTGCCTGATTAGTGTTACACCAAGGTATTTTATACTGTTTGTGACTATTGTGAAGTGGGTTATTTCCCTAATTTCTTTCTAGGTCCATTTATTATTTGTATAAAGAAGGGCTACTGATTTTTTGAGTTAATTATGTATCCAACCACTTTGCTGAAAGTGTTTATCAGCTGTAGGAGTTCTCTAGTAGAGTTTTGGGGATCACTTATCATATCATTTGCAAACAGGGATAATTTGACTTCTTTCTTTCCAAGTTGTATCCCCTTGATCTCCTTTAGCTGTTTTATTGCTCTAGCTAAAACTTCAAGTACTATACTGAAGAGATATGGGCAGGCTTGTCTTATCCCTGATTTTAGTGGAATTGCTTTAAATTTCTCTCCATTTTGATATTGGCTAAAGGCTTGCTGTATATTGCCTTCATTATTTTTCAGTATGGGCCTTTTCTACCTGATTTCAACAAGACTTTTCTAATGAATGGGTTTTGGATTTTGTCAAGAGTTTTTTCAGCATCTATTGAGATGATCATATGGATTTTTTCTTTCAGTTTTTTATATGGTGGATTACCTTGATGGATTTCAATATGTTGAACCATCCCTGCATTCCTGACATGAAGCCTACTTGATCATTGTGTATGATATTTTTGATGTGTTCTTGGATTTGGTTTGCCAGTATTTCATTGAATATTTTTGCATCAATGTTCATGAGAGAGATTGGTCTGAAATTCTCTTTTCTAATTGAGTCTTTGTATGGTTTAGGTATCAAGGGTATTGTGGCTTTGTAGAATGAGCTTGCCAAAGTTCCTTCTGTTTCTATTTTGTGTTATAGTTTGAGGAGTATTGGTATTAGCTCTTCTTTGAATGTCTGATAGAATTCTTCACTAAAACCATCTGTCCCAGGGCTTTTTTTTGGGGGGGGGGAGGTGGGAGATTTTTGATAACTGCTTCTATTTCCTTAGTTGTTATGGGGTTGTTTAATTTGTTTATCTGCTCCTGATTTAACTTTGGTAGGTGAACTCTATCTAGAAAATCATTTATTTCATTTACATGTTTCAATTTTGTGGCATATAGACTTTTGAAATAAGACCTTATGATTTTTTTGATTTCCTCAATGTCTGTTGTCATGTCCCCCTTTTTATTTCTGATTTTGTTAATTTGGATACTGTCTCTCTGCCTTTTAGTTAGCTTGGCTAAGGACTTATCTATCTTTTTGATTTTCTCAAATAACCAAGTCTTGGTTTCATTGATTCTTTCTAATGTTCTCTTTCTTTCTAATATATTTATTTCAACCCTGAGTTTGATTATTCCCTGTTGTCTACTCCTCTTGGGTGTGTTTGCTTCTTTTTGTTCTAGAGCGTTCAGATGTGTTTTTAAGTAAATAGTATGAGATCTCCCCAATTACTTTATTAAGGTGCTTTGTGGTATGAACTTTCCTCTCAGCACTGTGCTTATTGTGTCCCATAAATTTGGGTATGTTGTGCCTTCATTTTCATTGAATTCTAAAAAGTTTTATTTTTATTTCTTTATTTCTTCCCTGACCCAGTGGTCATTGAATAGACAGCTGTCCAGTTTCCATGCGTTTATAGGCTTTCTGTTGTTTTTGGTGTTGTTGAAGTACAGCTTTAATCCATGGTGATCTGATAAGATACAAGGGATTATTTCAACTTTCTTGTATCTGCTGAGGTTTGCTTTGTAATCTAGTATATGGTCAAATTTGGAGAAGGTTCCATGAGGTACAGAGAAGAAGATATATTCTTTTGTGTTTGGATGAAATATTCTGTAGATATCTGTTAGGTCCATTTGATTCATGACATCTCTTACTTTCATTATTTCTATGTTTACTTTCTGTCTCGATGATCTGTCCACTGGTGAGTGTGGGGTATTGAAGTCTCCCATTATTAATGTGTGGGGATCAATGTGTGATTTAAGCTTTAGTAATGTTTCTTTTATTAATGAGGTTGCCTTTGCATTTGTGCTATAAATGTTAAGAATTGAGATGTCATCTTGGTGGATTTTTCCTTTGATAAGTATGAAGTGTCCTTCCCCATCTTTTTAAATTAATTTTAGTTAAAATCAATTTTATTGGATACAAGAATGGCTACTCCTGCTTGATTATTGGGTCTGTTTGCTTGGAAAACCTCTTTCTAGCCATTTACCTTGTGATGATGTCTATCTTTATTGCTGACGTGTGTTTCTTGTATGCAGCAGAATGATGGATCCTGTTGTTTTTTGTGGGGGGGGGATTGAGATCATTGATGTTAAGAGATATTGGTGACCAATTATTGCTAATTCCTGTTATTTTGATTTTGGTTGTGGTGGTAGAGAGATAGAGATAGATAGATAGATGATAGATAGATAGAGAATATATATGTTTACCTTCTTTTGGTTTTGGGATTATTTGTTTCTGGTACATTCCTGTCTGCAGTTAGCCTCCTTGGGTTGGAGTTTCCTAGTACCTCTGTAGGACTGGGTTTATAGATAGGTATTGTTTAAATTTGGTTTTGTTTTGGAATATCTTGCTTTCTCCATCCATAGTGATTAAAATTTTGCTGTGTATAGTAGTTTGGGTTGAAATCTCTGGTCTGGTAGGTCTGCAAGATATCTGCCCAGGCCCTTCTGGCTTTAAGAGTCTCTGTTGAGAAGTTGGGTCTAATTCTGACAGGTCTGCCTTTTTATGTTACTTGGCCTTTTCCCCTTGCTGTTTTTAATATTCTTTCTTTGTTCTGTACTTTCAATGTTTTGATTATTATGTGATGGGAGGAATTTCTTTTTTGGTCCAATCTATTTGGTGTTCTGTAAGCTTCTTGTATGTTTATGGGCATCTCTTTCTTTAGTTTGGGGTAGTTTTCTTCTATGATCTTGTTGAAAATACTTTCTAAGCCTTGGAGCTGGAACTCTTCTCCTTCTACTCCTATTATTCTTGGGTTTGGTCTTTTCATAGTGTCCCAGATTCTTGAATATTTTATATCAAGAAACTTTTATATTTAGCATTTTCTTTGACCAATGTATCAATTTCTTTAATTGTATCTTCTAGACCTGAGATTTTCTCTTTTGTAATTGGTGATGCTTGTGTCTGTAGTTGCCGTTCTTACTTAGGTTTTCCACCTCCAGGATTCCCTCAGATTGTGTGGGTTTTTTTAATTGCTTCTATTTCTATTTTCAGGTCCTGTACAATTTCAGTCATTTCCTTCACTTGTTTTCCTATAGTTCTTTACAGGAATTATTCATTTCATTCACCTGTTTGTTTATATTTTCCTGCATTTCTTTAAAGGATTTATTCGTTTCATTCATATGTTTGATTGAATTTTCCTGTATTTCTTTAAGAGATTTATTCATGTACTTTTTAAAAGCTTGTATTATCATTATAGGGTTTTATTAAGGTAATTTTCTTATGCATCTGTTTTGTTAGAGTAACCAGGACTTATTGTAGTAGGATGTGCTCTGCAGGTGCCATATTGCCCTAGCTTTTGTTGGTTATGTTCTTATGCTGCCCTTTAGCCATCTGGTCGTGTCTGGCTGTTTTGTGTGTTTGTCTGTATATTCCTGTGATGAGAATCTGGGTGTTCCAGGTACCACAAGACTGATGTAGGTCAGTGGAGCAGTGTCTGGACAACAGAGCTCAGAGGGAAAGCACTAAGCTCAAGCACTAATTGCTCAAGATATTTCTGAAGTTGTAGGCCTGGGAACCCCAGGAGTAGTGGGGTCAGGAAGATGGGGTTGGATCCTCCTGGTGTATGAGGCCTTTTAACCTCTGGTGGGGTGAGATTGGTACAGTGGTGCTTGGGGGACAGCACTCAGCTCAGTTTGGCTGGGCATGTCTTAGAGCACTGGGTAAAACAGGGTTTTGTGTGGACAAGGAAGATAAGTAATCCAACCTGTATGTTCCTGAAATTGCAGACTTGGGGACCCTAGGTGTTTCAAGTCCAGAAGATGGAGCTTGGTGAGACAACACTCAGCTCAGGGCACCTGGGAGAATCCTAGAGCAGTGGGTCCAGTAAGGATTTGTGAAGGGAGTGGAGATCAGGTATTCCTGAAGGTGAAGATCTAGAGACCCCAGATGTAGTGGGATCAGGAAGATGGAACTGGATGGTCTTGGTGTATGAAACCTTGTAACATCCGGTGGGGCAAGGTTGATACAGTGGTGCTTGGGGCTCAGAACTCAGCTCAGGTTCAAATGCTTCATTCTTATTGGTTAGTATTTAGATTTACCAAAGAATCTCACCCCTCTCCCCACAAAACCCCTATTTGTCTTTTGGAAGTCTTATTTTCTATCTTTCTTGATACTTGAACTATTGTTTCCATCAATGCTTTTTCATTATATCTTCTGCAGTGAGGTCATGGTAAACCAAGGCATTATATTTATGGAGAACTCTCCTCACAAGTGCATGTTAAAAAATGTTTGTCTCAGGTAGCCAATATCTTCCTTTATTATGCATTATGGGCAAAAAATGATTGAACTATTAAAATTAAAGCTCAAGAGATATCCTTGGATCCATTAATACCAATGTGATTATTACACATCACATTCCCCAAACCATACTCCTAAATTTCTAGGTCATGTAGCCTTCAATGGAATCCATTAAAATGAAGACACACTGAACTGACTGATGCACAGAATTGTGTTTTGTGAGCTATCTTCCCAGTGTGACTCAGTCTGGTTGTCATTTTCTTTTATATTGCTAATTAAGTTATTGGAACATCTACTGAATAATAGAGCTTGTCTCTTCCTCAGTTGTTGGATAGTGATAAGATTTGACATCAGTCTGTTTTCATCTCTTTCTCTGATGTCAGAAATTTTTGACTTTTGATGATCAAATCTAGTGCTGTATGTGAAAGCATGAGATAATCAATGAACAAAGTAATTTGCCACACACCTCCACATGAAACAGCTTCGATAGTCCCTGAGCTCAATTGTCTGACATGGCTCCACCTGATTTCACCAGGTCTGCTGCACCAGGCACATGCAGGTTAGACACTCTACTCCCCAATCCCCTGCCCACTGGGTCTCTTGGGATATGCCAGCTGCGCTGAGCTGAAAGCTGTGCTCTGAGCTCCATTGTCTGGATACAACTCCTCCTGCTTTCCTCAGGCACGCTGTACCAACAACATCCAGCTCATACTGACACCCCCATAATACCCTGCCCACTAGGACACCTGCGTCATGCGCAGCTGTCATGAGACTTGAACTGTCCCTTGAGTTCTATTGTTTAGCCCAAGACAGCCTACCCAAGTCTTGCTGCACCAGGAACATCCAGGGACAACCAGATGGCTAAAGGCCAGCTTAAGACCACAACTCAATCAACAAGAGCCAGGGCAATATGGCACCATCAGTGCCCAGCTATTGTACTGCAGCAAGCCCTGGATATCCTAACACAACCCAAGCAAAGGGAAATGACCTTAAATACAATGTTATAAAGATGATAAAGGCATTTAAAGAGGAAATGAATAAATCCCTTAAAGAAATACAGTAAAATACAATTAAACAGGTGAAAGAAAAGAATAAGCCTGTTCAAGACCTGAAAATGGAAGTAGAGACAATAAAGAAAACATAAACTGAGGGAATCCTGGAGATGGAAAACCTAGGGAAGAGAACAGGAACAACAGACACAAACATCACCCACAGAATACAAGAAATAGAAGACAGAATCTCAGGCATAGAACATACTATAGAAGAAATTGTTACATAAGTCAAATAAAATGTTAAATGTAAAAAATTCTTAACACAAAACAGCTAGGAAATATGGGATACTATGAAAAGACAGCCCCAAGAATAGAAGGAAAAGAAGAAGGTGAGTATCCTAGCTCAAAGACCAAGAAACTATTCTCAAACAACAACAACAACAACAACAACAAAATCATTGAAGACAACTTCCAAAACCTAAAGAAAAAGATGTGTATAAGCATAAAAGAAGCTTAGAGAACACCTATTAGATTGGGCCAGAAAAGAAAATCCCCCTTCCACATAATAATGAAAATATCAAATCTACAGAACAAAGAAATAATGTTAAAAGCTACAAGGGAAAAAGAGCAAGTTTCATACAAAGGCAGAAAAATAAGAATTACAACTGACTTCTCAACAGAATCTCTAAAAGGTAGAAGGGTCTGAACTTGTGGTCTTGCAGCCACTAAGAGACCACAGGTGCCAACCCAGGCTACTATACTCAGCAAAACATTCAATTACAATAGTTGGAGAAAGAAGGTATTCAAAGAAAGAAAACAAATTTAAACAATATCTATTCATAAATCTAGCCCTCAAAAAGGACTACAATGAATAGTCCAATTCAAGGAAGTTTAGTTGTAACTGAACTTTTTAATTATTATTTAACACTTATTTATTTATTACTATATTCACTTAAAACAAACACCAACAATTTCTTAACTATTAATCCTATAAATTCCTACAACCCCTTTAACCTATCCACTAAACTTATTGATAATTATTTTTTCTAACCTTTTAGAATGATACAGACTCTGGGGCAGGTCCTCAGTCGTCAGGAACACAGTCTTTGTTGTAGATTCTTTAATGCACTTAGCAGTCCTTTTTCTGGATCTCTCAGATGCAGGTTCGTCAGAGTAAGTTGGTTATTGCAGTCTCACCTTAAATAAGGCTTGATGCTTTTTTCTCTCTGGGAGACCCCAGCCCCTTCACATCAGCAACTCTGCCACTCTACTTCAGAGTCCTTAAAGCCAGGCACAGTTTCCTTTAGGCCACTGTTCAGACAGATCAAACTCCTCTAGGCAAAAGCTGAGCCACAGGGTTTAGTCCTTGACTTTTTGGGGTCTTGCTCAGGCTTTCTTTGCTCACCAGCTTCTTTCTGCCTCAGGGAGAACTGGCCATCAAATGATGGCCAGCACTTTTTTCAGCAGGACTCTGGGAGCTCTCTAGCATCAGAGGCTTCTTCTTCTCCTGGGGCTCCATGCACTGTCCTTAAATAGGAGGAACTCTGTTTCAGCTTAATTTGGGCTCCGCCCACTTAGCAGCTGAAAACAATGTCAGGAGTGATCCAAGATGGCGGCGGCCGGCGCGGACGTATTTTGATTTCGGGGTCAACAGTCACAAGGTGGCAAGTGTTGCAGGACGCTGTACAAAGGGCATGACCCCTTCTAAATCTCACCCAGCTACACAGGGACCACAGAAGATGCCTGGGCAGGACGCCACTTTCAACTCTCGGACACGCTAGGAAGTCTCTGGACCTGGGAATCGGGATAACCCATCCCCCCAAAAGGAGAAATACCCAGTAAGTTCCAACCTAATACCCAGCCGGCAGATTCAGAAACCACACAGAGATAATCCCCAACCTGATGGGCACTCCCAGGTCTCACAGAGAGGATCCAATTATCTGGGAAAGGTTGTGACCCTTGGAAGTGAAGTAGCTCCACTGCAAAGCACCTTCAGATCCCAGTCTGTGAAGTCACAGGCCAGTTTCCAAGCCTCTGGAGCGGCAAGGCTATTGGAGCTGAACTGCAGGTTTACCCCCTACAGGAACCAACCCTGGGCAAACTGTGAGATATTTGAAACTGTCCTATATAGAACTTTTGTACTAGTAAGGGCCCTTCCGGCAGGGAATCAGAGCTTACTTTTGCACAGCTCTGCCTCCTGAATTAATTAGGTCCCCACCTGGGAGGCTGGACTGAATGACTCTCCTTATAGGGGTGGAGTAAGGCAACTCCTACACCACAGTGCCCCCTTTGGACCCAAGTCCAGAAGACAGCAAAAAAAAAAAAAAATTCCTCATGGCCAGAGGCCAGAAACAAAGAAACAAACAAACAAACAAAAAAAAAAACAGAGCGAAATGTCTCCAACAAAAGAAAGCAACGCTATTCCGTCCAGCCCGAACCACCTCACCACAACTGTAACACATGAAAACGATGACAATTCTACAGTATGGAAAGTGATAAAGTCCCTTCAAGAAGAACTTAAAACTATGAAGGAATTCAAAGAAGCCAAAATTCTACAAGTCAAAACAACGAATAACATCATTAAAGAGCCCAAAGCCAAGGTGACCCAGCTTGAACAGGAAAAGGATAAAGCAATGAAAGATCTCCAGACAAAAACAAGCAAACTGGAGAAGGAAATATACGAAACGAACACTACCATTCAAGACATGAAAATAGAAATGGAAACAATAAAGAAAACACAGTCAGAGTTAAAACAGGAAATGGAGAATCAAGAGAAGAGAACAGGAACTACGGATGTGAGTATGAAAAATAGGATGCAAGAGATGGAAGACAGGATCTCAGGCATGGAAGATTCGATGGAAGAAATCAGTACAACATCCAAAGAAAATGAGAAGGCTAAAAAATCTCTTACCCACAATATCCAAGAAATCAAGGACTCAATGAAAAGACAGAACCTAAGAATTATAGGCACAGAGGAAAGAGAAGATTCCCGACTCCATGGTCCAGGAAATGTCTTCAACAAAATCATAGAAGAAAACTTCCCAAACCTAAAGTAAGAGATGCCAGTAAAAATCCAAGAGGCTTACAGAACATGAAACAGATTAGATCAGAAAAGAAACTCCTCTCGCCACATAATAATAGAAACTCCAAATGTAGAGAACAAAGAAAGGATATTAAAAGCTGTAAGAGAAAAAGGCCAAGTCACATACAATGGCAGACCCATCAGAATCACACCTGACTTCTCCTCAGAAACTTTAAAAGCTAGAAGGGCCTGGACGGATGTCCTACAAGCCCTGAGAGAACAGAGGTGCCCAGCCAGACTACTATACCCAGCAAAATTCTCTATCAACATAGAAGGAGAAAACAAGATATTCCATGACAAAATCAAATTCAAACAATATCTGCTCACAAACCCAGCCCTACAGAAGATCCTAGAAGGAAAATTCCAACACAGAGAAGATAACTACACCCAAGAAAACAGAGGAAATAGAAACTTCCACAGCAACTAAACAAAAGAGAAACACAAGACAGCCAGATATACCAAAATAATGGGAAATAACAACACCTGGTCACTAATATCCATGAACATCAATGGACTCAACTCGCCAATAAAAAGACACAGACTTAAAGACTGGATCCATAAACAAGACCCATCTTTTTGCTGTATACAAGAAACACATCCCACTATTGAAGATAAACACTACCTCAGAGTAAAGGGCTGGGAAAAGGTCTTCCAAGCAAATGGACCCAGGAAACAAGCTGGAGTAGCCACCCTAATATCAAACAAAATACACTTCCAATTGAAGTTAATAAAAAAAGACAGAGAAGGGCATTATATACTCATTAAAGGAAATATCCACCAAGAGGTCGTCTCAATATTGAACATCTATGCCCCAAATACAAAGGCACCTACATTTATGAAAGAAACACTTCTAAAACTTAAATCGCACATCGATCCAAACACTTAGTGGGAGACTTCAACACCCCACTCACAACTATGGACAGATCATCAGGACAGAAGCCAAACAGAGAAATAATGAATCTAACAGAGATCATGAACCAAATGGACCTAACAGATATCTATAGAACGTTTCAAACGAACACAAAAGAATACACCTTCTTCTCAGCACCTCACGGAACCTTCTCCAAAATAGACCATATAGTTGGACACAAAGATAGCCTCAACAGATACAAGAAAATTGAAATAACCCCTTGTATCTTATCAGACCACCATGGAATAAAGCTGGACTTCAATAGCAAAAGAATCAACAGAAAGTCTACACTCACATGGAAATTGAACAACTCTTTACTAGAGGACCACTGGGTCAGGGAAGAAATAAAGAAGGAAACCAAAGACTTCTTAAAATCCAATGAAAATAAGGCACAACATACCCAAACCTATGAGACACAATGAAAGCTGTGCTACGAGGAAAGTTCATAGCATTAAGTGCCTTCAAAAAGAAAATTGTGACAGCTCATATTAGCGAATTAACAGCTAAACTGGGTGAATTGGAAAAAAAAGAAGCAAACAATTCCAAGAGGAGCAGAAGGCAGGAGATCATCAAACTTAGGGCTGAAATCACAACTTAGAAACAAAAAGAACTATACAAAGAATCAATGAAACCAAGAGTTGGTTCTTCGAGAAAATCAACAAAATAGACAGACCCTTAGCCAAATTAACTAAAAGACAGAGGGAGAAAACACAAATCAACAAAATCAGAAATGAAAATGGTGAAATAACAACAGACATTGAGGAAATCCAGAGAATATTTGGATCCTACTTTAAAAATCTATACTCCACCAAATTTGAAAACTTAAGTGAAATGGACAATTTTCTTGATAGATTCCACCTACCGAAGCTAAATCAAGATCAGATAAACAGATTAAACAGCCCTATAACCCCTAAGGAAATAGAAACAGTCATTAAAAATCTCCCAACCAAAAAAAGCCCAGGGCCAGATGGCTTTAGCACGGAATTCTACTGGACCTTCAAAGAGGAGCTAACACCAATACTTTTCAAACTCTTTCACCAAATAGAATCTGAAAGAGCATTGCCAAACTCATTCTATGAGGCCACAATCACCCTGATTCCTAAACCACACAAAGACCCAACAAAGAAAGAGAACTTCAGACCAATCTCCCTCATGAAAATAGATGCAAAAATACTTAATAAAATACTAGCAAACCGAATTCAAGAACACATCAAAAGTATCATACACCATGACCAAGTAGGCTTCATCCCAGGGATGCAGGGATGGTTCAACATATGAAAATCTATCAACGTCATTCACCATATCAACAAGATGAAAGAAAAAAAAACCACATGATGATCTCGCTAGATGCAGAAAAAGCATTTGACAAAATTCAACACCCCTTCATGCTAAAAATTCTGGAGAGAACGGGCATACAAGGGCTGTACCTAGAAATAATAAAGGCAATATACAGCAGGCTAGTGGCCAACATCAAAATAAATGGTGAGAAACTTGAAACATTTCCTCTAAACTCAGGGACAAGACAAGGATGTCCACTTTCACCACATCTCTTCAATATAGTACTTGAAGTTCTTTCTAGAGCAATAAAAAAACTAAAGGACATCAAGGGGATAAACATCGGAAACAAAGAAGTCAAATTATCCCTATTTGCAGATGTTATGATAGTATACATAAGCGACCCCAAAAATTCCACCAGAGAACTCTTACAGCTGATAAACACCTTCAGCAAAGTGGCTGGATACAAAATTAATTCAAAAAAACCAGAAGCCCTTCTTTATACAACAAACAAAAGGGCTGAGAAAGAAATAAGGGAAACAACTCCCTTCACAATAGCCACAAACAACATAAAATACCTGGGCATAACTAACCAAGCAAGTAAAGGACCTGTACAACAAGAACTTCAAGCCCTTGAAGAAAGAAATGGAAGAGGCCTTTAGAAGATGGAAAGATCTCCCATGCTCATGGATAGGTAGGATCAACATAATAAAAATGGCCATCCTACCAAAAGCAATATATAGATTCAATGCAATTCCTATCAAAATACCAACACAATTTTTTATAGACTTGGAAAGAGCTAGTCTCAATATCATATGGAACAACAAAAAGCCCAGAATAGCTAAATCAATCCTGTACAATAAAAAAACACCTGGAGGTATTACCATCCCAGATTTCAAGCTGTACTACAGAGCAATAGTTGTAAAACCGGCATGGTATTGGTACAGAAACAGACCAGTAGATCAATGGAATCGAATTGAAGATCCAGAAATAGACCCACACACTTATGGCCACCAAATTTTTGACAAAGAAGCCAAAACGGCACAATGGAAGAAGGACACCATCTTCAACAAATGGTGCTGGTCCAACTGGATGTCCATTTGTAAAAGAATGAAGCTAGACCCATACTTATCACCTTATACAAAACTTAAGTCCAAGTGGATCAAAGACCTTAACATAAGCCCGGTCACACTAAATCTACTAGAAGATAAAGTGCGAGAAACCCTCAAACTAATTGGCACAGGCAACAACTTCCTGAACAGAACACCAACAGCTCAGGACTTGAGATCAACAATCAATAAATGGGACCTCATGAAATTGAAAAGCTTCTGTAAGGCAAAGGACACTGTCATTCGAACAAAAGGGCAGCCTACAGACTGGGAGAATGTCTTCACCAACCCCACATCTGACAGAGGGCTAATATCCAAAATCTACAAAGAACTCAAGAAATTAAATGCCAAGAAACCAAATAATCCAATCAAAAATGGGGGACAGAGCTAAATAGAGAATTCACAAAGGAGGAATCCCTAATGGCTGAGAGGCACTTGAAGAAATGCTCAACATCCTTAATCATCAGAGAAATGAAACTCAAGACGACTCTGAGATTCCATCTCACACCTGTCAGAATGGCTAGGATCCAAAACTCAAATGACAGCACATGCTGGCGAGGGTGTGGAGAAAGGGGTACCCTACTCCATTGCTGGTGGGAGTGCAGGCTTGTGCAACCACTATGGAGGTCAGTCTGGCGATATCTTAGAAAACTTGGAATAGCTCTGCCTCAGGACCCAGCCATACCACTTCTGGGTATACACCCAAATGCCTCCTCACGGAATCATAAGGAAGTTTCCTCATCTATGTTTATAGCAGCCTTATTTGTAATAGCTAGAAACTGGAAACAACCCAGATGTCCCTCAACCGAAGAATGGGTTAAAAAACTGTGTACATCTACACAATGGAATATGTTTCAGCTATCAGAAACAATGAAATTATGCAATTTGCAGCCAAATGGATAGAATTAGAAAAGCTCATCCTGAGTGAACTAACCCAGACTCAGGACACATATGGCATCTATTTACTTATAGTAGGATTTTAGCTATATAGTAGAAGATATCGATACTACAACTAACACACCATAGGGAATTTGGACATAGACTTCTTATTTTTAATTTTTTATTTATTTTTTATACATTAGTTATATTTTTTCTATTTTTTAGTCTTTTTTATCTATTGTATGCTTATTGATTTTTTTGTTTAGTAGTTCTCTCTCCCAGGCAACGAGACACTTTTCACTGATGGTACTGCTTCATAGATCCCCAATGAATGAAGAGGCTCTTGGCTCTCATACGACCTCTCAACTGAGATGAGGGACACCCCACCCCAGAGAAATGGGATGGAAGGGTTAGGAGGTAAAGAAAAAAAATGAAATGTGATGTTTTGGCCTTTTACTACTAACTGTCATGAACTGTTTAGGATAATTAAGAAGTGCAAACTAATGGTTATGCAAGCCGGTCATTCTGTTAGGTACTATGACAGCCTATTATAGTTACTTGCTAAGCTAATCAGAAATAAACCTGCTAAGAGACAAGCAACATCTGCTTCCCCTAATATAAGAGATAGATAGGGCCTCTTCAAAAACCTCAAGAGATCTGCAGAATATGGCATTCAAAGATGTTTTCGTAACTTTAGATTTTTTTATATCAAGACATATCAATTCCTGACAGCACCCCCTATTCTCCTCCAAGTAGAAGATGAGCATTGAAGAATCTCCAGTGGGAGATGATTGAATTAGTCACAAGCCTATCTCTTGGTAGGAAAAGCCCCTTGCTCCAACTGTAGACAGAATGCTGTCCAAAAAGGACAAAACCTGGAAGCAGGTAAGTCGACAGCCTAGCTCTGCCAAGACAGGATAGGTAAGTCCTTCATAACCCCTGCTCTACAATCAATGTCTGTCAGAGAAGTGGGCCAAACGACTGAAGAGCAATGCTGTAATGTATGGAGAGAAAATGGGAACTGTCCAGGCAGCCACTGGTATGTCATTAGTATGGGAAGCTGCAGATCCTGTACTTCCTATAAAATAAGATATATTTATCCCTCTCAGGTCTCTGGGGTGATTGAAGAACAGATAGATAAAGTCTCATAATTAAATTTTGAGTTGTTTAGGAGTCAAGAGAGTGTTATACATCTAAGAAGATACTTTTAAAATTGTGTTGCAATTAGTATGAATGTTGAGTCAGATATAGAACTTTAAACTCATGGAGATATTTAGATAGTAGAATGTTAAAGTCAGGTACCAAATACATGTGGACTGGACATTGGGAATGTACGTTAAGCCATATAACCCTCATAACTGTGGCCTAATTACCTCTGTTGTACTGTATTGTATTTATTATTATAAGAGAAAGAGCCATTTGTTGGACTGAAAGGAGAAACTGAAGGGGGAAAAAAGATATACCCTCAATTTAAAAGAAAAAAAAAAGGAAAGAGGATGGTGGGTTGAGTGTGGGAGGGTGGGACTGGAGGGGGAATAGGGAGGGGACTGTGATTGTGATGTAACTTGAAGAAATAAAATATAAAGGAAAAACAACAACAACAACAACAAAAAGAAAACAATGTCAGGCCAGATACTTTGTTTCTTTACGTCCATTAAGTCTTTCTTGTTTTTCTGACAACCTTGTTTTTCAGTCCATTGATTATTTCCTGTTTTTCCTGACTTCAACCTTGTTTTTCAGTCTATTAAGTCTCCTGTTTGTTTCCTGTTTTTAGTCCACATGCTGATAATGATCTTCATGCCCCGAATTAAGAGACAGTATCAGAAACCCCTATATATTTTCTAAATCTAATTTAATTTATCTAACTCCCTACATTTAGTTACACATGAGAACGCACAGGATATCAATAATTCTATACCAGCAAAACCAAAAGAAGGGAAACACACACACACACATTAATACCACAACATCAAAATAATGGAAATTAACAATCATTGGTCATTAATATCCCTCAACATTAATGGAGTTAATTCCCCAATAAAAAAGATACAGGTTAAAAGAATGGACGTAAAAATAGGATCCATCATTCTGCTGTATACAAGAAACATACCTCAGCAATGTAGATATTGCTTCAGAGTATAGAGCTGGAAAAAAAGGTTTTCAAAGCAAATGGGCCGAAGATATCTAAATCATACAAAGACCTAATAAAGAAAGAAAATTTCAGAACAATTTCCCCTATGAACATTGGTGCAAAATACTCAAAAAATTTCTTGCAAACCAAATCAAGGAACACATCAAAAACCTCATCCACCATGATAAAGCAGGCTTCATCTAATGAATGCAGGGATAGTTCAATATACAAAAATAATCAATTCAATTCACCATATAAACAAATTGAAAGGGAAAAAAAGCACATGATGATCTCATTAGATACTGAAAAGGCCTTTGACAAATTCCAAAACCCAGTCTTGTTTAAAGTCTTAGAGTGATCAGGAATACAAAGTGCATACCTAAACACAATAAAGGCAATATGCAGCAAGCCAAAAGCCAACATCAACTTAAATCTACAGAAACTTAAAGCAATTCCATTAAAATCAGGGACAGGGCAAGGCTGCCCACTCTCTCCATACCTGTTCAATATAGTACTTGAAGTTCTACCTGGAGGAATAAGACAAATAAAGGACATCAAGGAGCTACAAAAATAAATCAAAATATTGCTATGCACAGATGTTATGATAGTATATTTCAGTGACCCCAAAAATTCTATCAAATAACTCCTACAACTGATAAATATCTTCAGAAACTGGCCAGATACAAGATTAACTAAAAAAAAAATCAGTATCCCTCCCTGCAAAAAACTCTAGTCCAAATGGTCAAAACCTCAACATAAAACTGGGTATACTACAGCTAATAGAAGAGAAAGTGGGGAATAACTTTGACTGCACTGGTATAGGAGATAACTTCCTGAAAAGAACATCAACAGCTCAGACAGTAAGATCAACAATTAATAAATAGGACCTCATGAAACCAAAATGTTTCTTTAAGGCAAAGGGCACAGTCAATAGGACGAAACAGCAGCCTACAGAATGGAAAAAGATCTTAACTAACCCTACATCTGAGACTGGGCTAAAATCCAAAATAAGAAATTAAACACCAACAAACCAATATCCGAATTAAAAATGGATACAGAGTTATACAGAGAATTCACAACAGTGGAATCTCTAATGGCCAAGAAGCACTTAAATAAATGTTCAGTATCCTTAATTATCAGGGAAATGCAGAACAAAACACTCGGAGACTCCATCTTATAACAGTTAGAATGGCTATGATCAAAAACTCAAGTGACAGCACATGCTTGTGAGGATTTGGTGAAAAGGGAATACTCCCCCATTGTTGGTAAGACTGCAAACTTGTACAACCATTTTGGAAATAAATCTGGTGGTTTCTCAGAAAATTGGAAGTGCTTCTACCTCCATACTCAGCTATACCATTCCTATGCAGATAACCAAAAGATGCTACACCACACCACAAGGACACTTGCTCAACCACATTCATAACAGCTTTTTTTCATAATAGCCAGAAATTGGGAACAATCTAGACATCCCTCAACCAAATAATCCATAAAGAAAATGTGAAAAGTTTGTACAATGGAATGTTACTCAGTGATTACAAACAAGGACATCACAAAATTTGCAGGCAAATGGATGGAACTCGGAAATATTATCCTAAGTGATGTAACCCAGACCCAGAAAAACAGGCATGGTATGTACTCACTTATAAGTGGATATTAGCCATAAAGTACAGGATAGCAATGTTGCAATCCACAGACCCAAAGAAGCTAAATAACAAGGAGGGGCCAAGGGAGGATGCTTGAATCTCACTTAAATGGGGGAATAAAATAGACATCAGAAGTCAGTGGTAGGAGGGAACTGGATGGGAGAGGAGTTGGGAGAGGAACTGGAGAGGAGAGCAAGTGTGGGGAGAGTCGGGGGAATAGGGAGAGAGAACAGAAACCAGTCGGGGGGGGGGACATCTCTGGGACTTGGGACTGAGGAGGCTTTTAGGAGTCCATGGGGATGACCCTAGCTGAGACTTCTAACAGCAGGACACATGGAGGTAAGTGGCCACCTCCTGTTGTCAAGTGGAACTTCCAGTGGAGAGAGGGATACAACAACCTACCCAAAAAAAGTTTGGACCCAAAATTTGTCCTGCCCACAAGTTGTGCAGGAATAAAGATGGAGCAAAGATTGAGTGAATGGCCAACCAATGACTTGCCCAGCTTGAGACCTACCCCTTGGGAGAGAGCCAACCCCCGACACTATTAATGATACTGTGCTATGCTTGCAGGCAGCAGCCTAGCATAACTGTCTTCAGAGAGGCTTCATCCAGTAGCTGATGGAAACAGAAGCAGAGAACCACAGCCAAACAACAGGTGGAGATCTGGGATTCTTGCAGAAGAGTCTGTGGATGGATTGAGGGAGTTGGAAGGGTCAAGGTCACCAAAAGACCTACAGAGTAAACTAACCTGGGACACTGGGGGATCACAGAGAGACATCAATCAAAGAGCATGCATGGGCTGGACCTAGGCCTCACACCCATATGTAGCAGATGTGCTGCTTTATCTTCATGTGGGTCCGCCAACAATTGGAGGAAAGGCTGTCCCTGACTCTATAGTCTGCCATTTTACCCCTTCCCCTAACTGGCCTGTTTTGTCTGGCCTTAGTGGGAGAGGTTGCCCTTAGTCCTGCTGTGACTTGATGTGCCAGGGGATAGTACCCATGTGTGGGGGGGTTCCATTTCTCTAAGGAGATGGGGAGATGGGGATGATGGGAAGGGGGTGTGTGAGGGTTGGTCTGGAGGAGAGGAGGGAGGGGACTGTGATCAGGATATAAAAAGAGTAAACAAGTAGTTTAATGGGGAAAAAAAGACTTCATTAGCATCACCAGCTTCCATCAGGACATATAGAATGTGTTATTTAAGTCTGATAGCACATCCTCTAATTTTGTAACTCACTTCACCAGACAACCTGTTTAGGTTAAAAATCCCTTGAAATTGAAACCTCACCTCAATTCCACCTGATCACATTTAGACACTTTGATCTGTAACTCTGAGAGCCATGTATCTCACTTGGTGAATGGGATGACCACTCACATTTATTTTAGAAGAAACTTTTGTCACTAAAGCATACTATGTAATCCATGATAAAGTTTAACTGCACAATCTGCTTTTCATTCAGAACTAAAACTGCACTGGGCCAAAAAATAAAGGCTCAAACTGACCTGTCTAAAATCCTTGGCACTGACTCTTCTTTGCCGTTTTTAGAGACAGTTTTGTAATGTATCACATTGAGTCCCAGAGACCCAGAGCAACACTCCACCATCAAGCCCAGAGATACTGTTGGCAGAGCTTATGAATATTTACAAGTATGATTAATAAAGATGATAAGGAGCCTCCTGCCAGGTGGGATTATGAGTTTCTGCTTAATAGGGTATAGGTCAGTTTAAATTGTCACATTAACTAGTTCTTCCAGATGCTTTTGTATTTCTCATACAAAGCCAGAATCATCGGGACTGTGTTATTGCTATTGTTGCAATGGATGCTACTGTGCATTGGTGAACACTTTAGATTGACCCACATTATTCCTCAGGTGCCTCATGAAATGTTACTTTGCTACTTTTATTGATGGACTGTTAAGAGTCAAAGAATGTGAATAAATTCCTCATTCTCAAACCAATAGACAGAGCTAAGATTTGAAATCTCAACTCTGATTTCAAAGCCACTTACTGCACCATACTTCTTAATTCACATTTCTGAGATTTGATTTCTGGAGGGGTTTCAGTTTCTGAAGACAAGGTGCAGTCTTTTGAATGTGAAATGTCCTCCATGGGCACATGTACCTGAACACTTGGTTCCCAGTTAGTGGCACTATGGGGGTGGGAGGGGCAGTTTTCCCGAGTCTTTAGGATGATAAACATTGCACTGCTTCCTGCTTGCTCTTTGCTTCCAGTGTGCAGATAAAATAGTCAGCTTTCTGCTTTTGCTACCATGCTGTGCTTTTCCTGCCATATGGACTCTTTCTTTAGAAATGTCAACTGAAATAAACTCTTCCTTAAACTGTTTGTGGTCATAATATGCTATTTTAGCATCAGAAAAGTAGTACACACAGAGGAATCATAGTTTTCATTTCTGATCAACAAAATGAGGTAGAAGATTCTTATACAAATTCATTATAGAACAATGTATACAAACATGTCAAGATTACAACTCAAAATCTCACCATAAAGGCTTATTTAACTGTTTCAGTATCAGAACAATCTATGGAATCTGAGAGAATATTCTCTGCTACATTTTAATTTCTTGTCCTGTCCATCATGTTTGTCATTCAATTATTCAACAATTATTTATTGAACATCTAATATATGCCAGGTATCATTTGAGGTACTGATGGCAGAGCAGACAAAAGTCATCCCTTCATGGAATTAAATCTATTATGTAGATGAGGGTAATAATTAAAATAATTAAATACATGAATGTCTCCATCATCAGATATTGAAATGTTATGAACCATTAAAATAGAATGGGTCACGAGCATGATTAAAGTCTATCCATCTTCAATTATTTATTCTTACAAACTTCACTGAGAAAGAAAAAGAGGAATCATGAAGGAGATAGTCAATGAGGAGTTTTCTATGGTGTGGAATTGGAAGAATGCCAATGGAACTGAATAGAATGAGAAGAAAACTGCCTGGGACTGATGGATGAAGAATGTAGCACAGAATTGTAGGATCTGATCAAGATGCCTCTACTCTAAAATAGAAGTCATTAGAAAATATTGAGTAGAAATAGACTTCTTGTTCTAAAAAAAGATCATAGAATGAGATCAGAATTAGCAAAAATGAATTATAAATAAATAAATAAACCAATAAATAAATAAGGTACTTGACCCACACCCATCTCTAGCTGTTATCTTCTGTTAAGTAAGGCATAGATGAACTTTCTAGAAGACTGTGTCTTGAGAAAACTTGTGAGATTAGGCAACATCAAAGCAATAAAAGAGGGCCAAGCTTAACACTGTAGATCACAGGGTTCACAGCTAAAAACTTTTCTCCCCTCAAAGCCTACAAACCCCTTTTTAGTACTATAAAATCTGTCTTGTAAGGCAGGACTTCTTGATCAATAGTAGTATGATTTCTCCGTGTCCTGTAAGTATCTTCAATAAAGTGATTTTATCGTCAAGTTCTGGTAAACAACCAAGAATAATAGCGATAGCATGCATTGCTTTGGGAACCTCTGGGATACCCCCGATTAACAATTTAATATGAGATATCCCAAAACTACACTGGAAATTTTACTGGACAACTTTTGACTTCTGGAATGGGTATGATACCCTATCTAGGGTAACTCAAATTAAGGTGTGTGTGTGTTGTATAGACCTTATAAATAATAAGTTTTTACACATCTTTTTCAACTAACTTTAGCATCAATTATCCCTCTTCTTACCCCCTCTTATGATATACCCTCCCAATCCCTTCCCCATTTAAACATCTCACCCAATTATTCCCTTTTTCCTTAAGATCATCCCATATGAACAACAGTACCATGAATTTTAGGACATAAATCAGCTTATTTTCTGTTTGGATTTAAAGCATTCTTCACAGGAGAAGCTGCTTGCCTCATAACATAAATATGACCAAAATCCCATGGTTGGGGAGTTCGTAGGCCCCAAGGATAGAGTTAATACTATTAGTTTATTCTAAATGGACATAGTATCAAACTTTCCTTTAAAGATACCTATCTTTACCCACATATTTCTGCAGCTCTCAGTCCTCATTCGAAAAGTGTTTTGTGTAATTGATCAGCAGTTAATGGAGGAACTCACAATTGGTCCAAGTGCAGAAAATAAGTGACCATATCCATGTTCAGTCACAAATGAAGCATCTGTATCACACTCCTTGCCCAAGGCTCAGAGAAGACCATGAAAGTAGGGGTAGGAAGAGTGTAAGAGACAGTGGTTGTGGAGAACTAGAGAAAAGCAGTGTTTACTGAACATGACATGGCTACTATATCCATGAAATAACAACACCTGAGGTTACCTGTTCAGGATAAAGCCAGTGAGCATTCTAGCAAGGAGAGGGAGAGGGGTGATTGGTTAGCTCCTATCCCTAGCTGTGTAGATAATGACAGTTGAAGGCTGCTAGAGAAAGATGGCCATTTCCTTCACTGCTGTGGCCTCTGGCAGGCAGACTATATTGTAGTTAGTAGCTCCAGTCCAATGTGTACATGGGCAGCACAAATTGGAATCAGTGGGTTATTTTCAAAAGAACACATACAAGTTGGAAAGAGTTTAGAAATGTGAGAAGTGGATCTTAGAGGATTTAAAGGGATTGGGGGGAGTAAGAAAACAATCAATATTTATTGTATGCATGTATTAAGCTATTAAAGAACAACGGTTTATTTAAAAAACACATCACTTAAGTTAGGAAAATTGCTCAGAATCTGCATCCCAAATCCTGGTATATAGGAACCCACCTGGATGTCAACATAGTTTCTCAGAGTTGGGTGTGAATGAGGCGAGATGAGATTTAGAGGTAAGCAATGATCACTAGTAATGATGGAAATGATTATTTACCACATCCATTTAGTAGTACAAGCTCAGATGAAGTTGCATGGGTTAGAATGTCTTTTTTAAAAATGTTATTTATTATGTCAAGTTACTTCTCCATCACAGTCCCCTCCCTCCACCCCTCCCAGCCCCACCCTCCTACCCTTTCCCCCTTCTCCCAGAATTCATAATTCTTTTTTTTAAATAATTAGGCCACAATTATGAAAATTGTAAGGTATAACATACTTTCCCAATGTCCAGTCCATACATATTTGGCAACTGATATTAATATTCTATTATCTATCTAACTCATTGAGTTTAAAGTTCTATTCCTAACTCATTTCCATCCTAACTTAAAAACATCTTTGACCTAGAACATCCTTTTAATTCCTAAACAACTTAAAATTAACTGTTAGACTTTAACTATCTAGTCTTCAACCACATCAGAGACCTGAGAAGGATAACTATATCTGATTATATAGGAAGTGCAGAGCCAGAAGCTTCCAAAACTAAGAAATGACAAACTGGCTGCCTGGACAGTTCCCAATTTCTCTCCTCCATACATTAGAGCATATATCTTCAACCTCTTGGCCCAGCATCTCTTAGTTAAGTTCACAGCCTAGCTCTGTCGAGACAGGGTAGGCAAGTCCTTCATAATTCCTGCTTTAAAATTAATGTATGTCAGAGATACTGGATTAGAATGCCTTAAATGACATACATAAAAGACAAAGGTCTGCCTGTGAATTACTAATGTTAAACAAATAGGATAATAAAGAGAAACACATGTTAAGAGGTACCAAATATATCAGGCCCCTCAGTACGTTGATGCCAGAGTTAGTATAGCCGCATAAATGCATAGAGAGAGTCACAGTGTATTAACCCCTCTTAGATGTGAATTGAGATTTAGATAGATTTCTGGAGCTACTTGACCGAGTGTGTTAGTTAACATTCTCCAGAGAAACAGGACCTACAGGTCATATGTGGGAATACAGAGAGACATTTTAAAGGAAGGAGTGGCTCATGTGGCTATGAAGGCCAAATTTAACCATTGGTCCTTTGAAAGTTGGAAGCTCAATAAAGATATCTATATATCTACAATTTAAATATAAAGGACAAAAGCCATAGAGAGTCCACAGTAAGCACAAACACAAGTCTGAAGACCTAAGCATGATGTGGCCATAGTTCTGGAACTGGAGAAGATCCGTGTTTCAGTTCAAGAGCAAAACGCAAATGCATCCTTTATGCACAGTTTTGTTGCATTTGAGCACTTAGTTGGTTGACAGATGCTCACCTGCATCAAGAATGTTAATAGTTACCAAATCCACTTGTCACAATGCTCATCTCTTCTTTAGACAAAGAATTTTTTTAATCAAAAATCTGAGCATTGCTTGTCCCAGTTCAATGAACATGACTAATTAGTCATTACACTAACTTCCCTATCCTATTTGAATCTCGATTCTATTATGTTCCAGGGAATTCACGATCTTTAGTATTTTTAAGTAGGGTATGATACTGCATTTCATGTAAATCCCATGAGCTACATTGCCTATTCTCAATGAATATAATTACTGTTATTGATATGAGTGATTCATCCCAGAAATGTGTTCATTACATGAACAGTAATTACATGAAGGCTCACTTTCTTCTTGGCTAAAAACCTTAAAGCCTAAAGAATGTCTACTTGGATTTCTTGTCTTACTACAGCATTATAAATGATTTGACAATGAGTATTTGGATTTGTAGAGTTTCATCCCTGAAAAGCTTGGCTTTTCATCATGTTCAGAAAAAATTTAGTGTCCAGATGGGCTGTTCTGGCTCCTAAGGAACAGACATAAGCTATCTTGTTCTGTTAAGGAAGAAACAATGATGCTTTCTGAGGCTCTGAGTCACCCTCCATGTCTCCACATTTCTGTTGATCTGCAATACAAAGCAGTCTACAGCTTGTTTCTGAAAAGGGCAGCATACAGAGGCCATACCCTGTCTTAACCATGTTAGAGTGGCTTCCATGTTAGCACCAGAGGTTAGAATGCATTAAAATTCTGGATGTAAATTACTTAGGATTCTGTTGCTTCCCAACATGTGAGTCAATCAGGTTTCCCATCTGTAGAATCAGAATGAGAATACTTACTCAGATGGTTCTGAGGACTAAATTATAATAAATTAGGATTATATGAAGTGGAGTTCTGAAATAAACAAGATTTTGTTCAAAGATGTATTCTTAAATTAGTTATGAAAATGCAGACTGTTCAAAGTATTAGAACAAATAGTGAAACATCTAAAACTCCAGATTGGATCAGCAATTCTTATTTCAGACTGGTATAAAATTAGAAGAAGGACTGAAAGATGGCTCAGTACTTAAGAGCATGTATTGCTCTTGCAGAAGACCTAAGTTCACATCCCAGCTCCCATGTTGGTGGCTCAGAACCCCCTGAATCAAGTTTCCTGGAAACTTCTGGCCTTTGTGATTAACTGTACTCTTGAATACACACACACACACACACACACACACACACACACACACACACTGAAAATAAATCTTTTTAAAAATGGAAAAGATTAAATATGTAAAATAGGAAACTATTAATGTACTAGAATTAATTTATCATTCATTCAACCAATGTTTACTGAATACCCACTATATGTCAGGTACTTCTAAGTACTAGAAGTATAGTTATAATCAAACAAAGCAGTTGTACTCCTTTCAAATATTGTATAGTGGGAAAGTCAAAAAGTAATAAGTAAATACATACATTATACAATTAATGAAATACAAATGAATAAGTTAGATGGGGAATTTCTGTGGCTAGAAATGAAGCAGAAAAAGACAATACTGAGTACTTCAGGGTCAAGTTCACTTTTGTCTATTTATATTATACTTGTGTGTTTGTATGTGTGTACATTTTATATATGGGTGTACTTCTGTGGGTAATAAACATGTGTGGGTGAGTGTACATGGGAACATGTGCATATATGTGTATGTATGTGTGTGCATTTTAAAAATGTGCATCTTTATCTGGGGAGTGTGCATGTGTTGGGGAAAGACAGATGACAACTGCATGTATGATCCTCAGAAACACTGGTCTCTTAAAACAGGTACTTTAATTAGCTTACAAATCATCAATTAGGCCAGACTGATACAGTGATATCCTAGTGATTCTCCTGTCTCCATACCCTCAGTGTTTCCCTTGCAAGTGGGTTCCAAGTACCAAACATTTGCACATGGGTTCTGGGGATCAAACTCAGGTCATTGTGCTTTCAAGGCAAGCACATCATTGCTGGCACCATAGGTTAAATTGTAAACAATACCATCATAGAGAGTTGAGAGAAGGTAGTGTTTAGGTGAACACCTTACTTCAGGCTGCTTGAAGAGATAGATGGATGACTCCACTCAACTAAAGACCAAATGTAAGTCTTAAAATTCCAAATCTAGGTAGGATCAACATAATAAAAATGGCCACCCTGCAAAAAGCAATATACAGATTCGATGCAATTCCTATCAAAATACCACCATAATTCTTTACAGATTTGGAGAAAGCAATTCTCAACTTCATATGGAATAACAACAAAAACAAACAACAACAAAAACTAGAATAACTAAATCTTTCCTGTACAAAAAACAAAAACAAAACAAAAAACAAACAAACAAAAAACCCCAAAACATCTGGAGGTATAACCATCCCAGATTTCAAGCTATACTAAAGAGCAATAGTAATAAGAACAGCATGGTACTGGTATAGAAACAGACCAGTAATCAATGGAACTGCATTGAAGACCCAGAAATTAACCCACACACCTATAGTCACTTAATTTTTAACAAAAAAAGCCAAAGCCATCCAATGGAAAAAGGACAGCATCTTCAACAAATGGTGTTAGTCCAACTGGATGTCCACATGTAAAAGAATGAAATTAGACCCATACTTATCACCTTGAACAAAACTTAAGTCCCAGTGGATCAAAGACCTCAACATAAAGCCTGACATACTAAATCTATTACAAGAGAGTGGGGAAAACCATCAAACTCTTTGGCACAGGTGACAACTTCCTGAACAGAACACCAACAGCTCAGGGTCTAAGAGCAACAATCAATAAATGGGACCTCACGAAACTGAAAAGCTTCTGTAAGTCAAAGGACACTGTCATTGAAACAAAATGGCAACCTACAGATTGGGAAAAGATCTTCACCAACCCCACATCTGACAGAGGGCTAATATCCAAAATTTACAAAGAACTCAAGAAATTAAACACCAAAAAACCAAATAATCCAATCAAAAAATTGTAAATAGAGCTAAACCAAGAATTCACAAAGGAGGAATCTCAAATGGCAGTGAGATGTTAGAAGAAATGCTCAACATCCTTAATCATCAAGAAATGCAACTAAAGACGACTTGGAGATTCCGTCTCACAAATGTCAGAATGCTAAGATCAAAAACTCAAATGACAGCACATGCTGGTGAGGTTGTGAAGAAAGGGGAATGCTCCTCCATTGCTGGTGGGGGTGCAAACTTGTACAACCACTATGAAAATCACTCTGGAGATACATTAAAAAATTTGGAATAGCCCTACCTCAAGACCTAGCCATACCATTTCTGGGTATTCATCCAAACGATTCCTCACCAAACCACAAGGACATTTCCTCATCTATATTCATAGCAGCTTTATTTGTAATAGCTAGAAACTCAAAACAACCCAGATATCCCTCAACTGACCTATGGATTAAAAAACTGTGAAACATTTACAAAATGGAATAATACTCAGCTATCAGAAACAAGGAAATTGAGCAATTCGCAGCCAAATGGTTGGAACTAGAAATACTCATCCTGAGTGAGCTAACCCAGACTCAGAAAGATGCACATGACATCTTCTCACTTATATTTGGATTTTAGCCTTATAGTATAGGATAATTATCCTACAACCAACACACCAAAAGGATCAGGAACATACCTTATCCTTTGTTACCTGTTAATGGGACAATTTGCTCTAAGGGTGCTACCATGTAGGCCCCCAGTGCAAGAGAATGGTCTTAGCCCTCATATGACTGTTGAACTGAGAGGGGCTGATATGTAGGGACACTCTACACTGGAGGAGTGGGTTGGGTGGGAAAGGGAAGGGAGAGTGGGCGGGTGGAACCTGGAGGGGTGGAAAGAGGGCACAATGATGGAGATGTAACCTGAAGTAATAAATAAACATAAAAATTCAAAATCTACCTTAGAATCTTTGTTATTAGGAATCTAGAAAATAATAAAATCAAATTATTTCCATTGGTAAGGAAAAATTAGAAGTTAAGGATACCACCATCAGTCTAATTTGTATAATGAGAAGAATCCTATTGCATGAAGGCAATAAATTAAGACACAAATAGTTCTTCAACCCAGACAGAATACCACTCAAGTGCAAGAAAAACTCATTCAGGCTTACCATTTTATACCTATTGTCTTGACAAAAACAAAAATTGTACTATTTATTTAAAAGAAAATGAAAGGTTCAGTGGTGAGACTAATGCTTTAAGAGATACCATGTAAACATGTTCAAACCCATATGAATGAATTTGATCTCAGTATATGAATATGATTGTACACCTAGTTATACAACGAAGCAAGTTTTTGGTAACACAAGTTGAGAAAGTACTTAAATGCCTGTTAATAGGACACATTTTAATGAACTGTGGACTTTCAGGTAACCTTAATTCTGCTATCATGCAGGGTTATCTCTAAAATGTAAAGTCTTTATAAAACAGGTTACATGGTGTGATATTTTTTATATAAAAATAAAGGAACACCACTTATGTTTTGCAATTGTTTTATTCTAGCTGTAGGAATTCCTAAAGGACACCAAAGAAACTCAATCAACTAGGATGTCTTGTTGAGAGAAAGGGGTGGGAGGATAGCAGGTCTCCTCTTTCTTTTAACTTTCTTGAAGCACCTCCCATTATTAGTTTTGCAAATGTGTACAAACAATAACTGCAGATCTTCATGCATAAAGCGTACTTGGAGAAGCAGTGTTTCACTCTGCCTTCTTTTCTCTAATTTTGAATAAACTTAATAGATCACTTATTAAACTATATGATTAACTTTGAAGCTCAGCATTTAATTCATATCTCCTATTACAATTATTAATATTAAAATTGACATTAATAATAGATATTCTGAGTTCCAGTCCACTTAGTTGCTTGAAGTTCATTGCAGCAAGTCTTCTTCATTATAGAAAGCATTCCCATTGCATGAAATTTTAATTTTGAGCACACTTCTGCCTTTAATATCCTAGTGACTAAAAACAAATGAACATTTAAGGAGCACTGTGGCTGGAGCTGAGACTCCCCATAAGAGATTGTAATAGTAGTGAGAACCATTTCTTTACCTTCATTTCTGGAGTGAGCAGCTGGTAATATATAAAGAGTATAAAGAATTTCCTCATAGATACAGTCAGTCAGTAGAGTAGGGATTAGAGTATGCGTTCCTGCTTTTCATGATTCTAAAGCCCTTCATTCTCCCTTGACTTTAGAGACATGTCCCATTTTCTGAGATGCTAATTGGACTCTGAGTCCAAGATAAATGCCCTGGTGACATACTATGTTTCTGCCTTAGTCTTTTTCTGCTTAGAGGGCCAAAAACGAATGAACAAGAATCAGAACTGTGACAGCTGTGTGTCACATTGCCCTCATGTCAATTTATTAATTTTGTCATTGAAGACAGCAGTTCTTATACTTAACACAGATAGTGTAGAGATTTAGTTTGCCTCTCATGAATGAAGGACAACCTGTTGATCTATGTCTTGACTGTGGGGACCATCCTGAATTGGCCAGATGTTTCTCAGATCTTTTAGGATATCCTTTGAATTTTGCTTATGGTGCTAGAGTGGATTAGCTAGAAACTTTGACCATGACAACCAGCATTTACAATAGCATCTTTAAGACTGGGATGGACTAGGTGAGGTGTTTATTTTCAGAGGTAATGGAGGAAATACAATGGATGAATGGAAATGCAGCTGACTTTGGGGAAATGATGCCAGAGCTAATAATAAAACCAGAAAGAAAGAGTTCTATAGATTGGGTTTGAAGAAGCACAGTGAACATGGTGGAGGATGAAAGCAGATGTTAAGGTCAGAAAATCTGCAAAGAGAACAGGAATAAAGGAATAAGCAAGCCTGATTGTTATACCAGTTTTCTCGTTTTTGAACACATGCATACTGAACTTGACTGTCATATTATGATTTGCACTGTAGCCTACATCCAAACGTTTTTCTGTTCTAGACTTGACTATTTCCAAATCACTATTATTAACTTAAACCTTCAGGTTTTGGAATGAAGCCCACATAGAAAAAGAAGAAACAAGAAGAAAGACAGGAAGATAATCCATAGGAGTCGTATAAATTTAGAAATTGGGGTTGAAAGCAGTAGAAAATATCATCACTGTGTATGGAAGATTCCAACACTGATTGCTAAGACTCCTGACCCTCTGAGAGGACTGTAAGCTAAGGCTCAAAGTTGTTAATACCAACACCAGTTTTCAAACCCAGGAGAGCTGTCCCATCTGCAAGGACATAACCCATCCAAGTAGATGGTTAATATACGACTACATATGATTCATGAGTAGATTTGCAGTTATATGACAAATTTACCATTAGAAGCAAAAGGTTACGGTGAGGAAATGATCCTACACTAAGCTAAGCTTCTGTCTCCTTCCTTCTCACATAGCCTTATTTTAGGTTCTCCTGTCTACAAAGCCATCCCATCAGCTGGTGTTTCCTCCATTGTTGTTTCAAGTTTCTTTTTACATTCTTCTCTTCCACTATATTGTCAAACCCTCCTGATTTGGCATCATGTAGTACTTTTTACATACAACATTCTTTCTATTTATCTCTCTGAGGTTCTGGAAACTATAATGTCAGCAGTCTCATGGTCAGGGAACTTTTCCAGGGTCTCTCCTAACTTGCTTGATTACTGATGTTCACAAAGTTCACCTGAGGTGTTGATGCAAGCTCTTTTTTAAATCTTCCCCAGACTTTCAGTATTCCTAAAGTACAGATTTTCACTATTTCTAAACTCATGCTTTCCTATAAAGCTTTATCACATTTATAAAGATCTTGAAACTCATACCACACAGTAAGCACATAAAAGTCTGAGTTACCATAAGCATAACATTCTGTATCTTCTTATCAGTCATAAAGATTTTCTTACCTTCACTTTAAAAGTCTTTATCATAGCAAGCAATAGGTGTGCTGACATTGCTTTTTTAATATTGCAAAAATATTTTATGCTATTTATTGAAATAATCTTTTTAATGTTTATTTATTACTTCAAGTTACATATTCATTGCAGTCCCCATATCCCACTCTCCCACCCTTCCCCTCTCTCCCATCTATCCTACTCCTCCAGAGTGTGTTGACCCTACATAACAGCCCCCCTCAGTTCAACAGTCATATGAGTGTTAGCTTTTTTTTTAATGTTTATTTATTACTTCAGGTTACATCTACATCACAGAACCCTCTTTCCACCCCTCCCAGTGCTGCCCTCCAACTCTCTACCCCCCTATACCTTCCATCACATTCCTCTGGAGTGGAATGACCCTACATATCAGTCCCCCACCCAAGTTCAGCAGTCATATGAGGGCTAAGAACCTCTTCATACAATGGAGGCCTACAAGGCAGCACCACTAGGGCAAAGTGTCTCATTGACAGGTAACAAAGTCTATGTTCCTGTTCCCTTTGGTGTATTGGTTGTAGCATAGTTATCATGTAATATATGGCTAAAATCCGATTGTAAGTAAATAGATGCCATGTGCATCCTTGTGAATCTGGGTTAGCTCAGTCAGAATGATTTTCTCTAGTTCCATTCATTTGGCTGCAAATTTCATGATATCGTTTTTTTCTAATGGCTGAGTAGTATTCCATTGTGTAGATATACCTCAGTATTTTTGTTTTATCCATTCCTCAGTTGAGGGACATCTGGGTTATTTTTAGTTTCTAGCTATTGACAAATAAAGCTGTTATGAACATAGATGAGGAAACTTCCTTGTGGTTTGGTGAGGAATCATTTGGATGTATATCCAGAAGTGGTATGGCTAGGTCTTGAGGTAGAGTTATTTCAAGTTTTCTAAGATGTCGCCAGACTGATTTCCATAGTGGCTGTACAATCATGCACTCCCACCAGCAATGGAGGAGTGTTCTCCTTTCTCCACAACCTCACCAGAATGTACTGTCATTTGAATTTTTGATCTTAGCCATTCTGACAGGTATGAGATGGAATCTCAGATTTGTCTTGAGTTGCATTTCTCTGATGATTAAGGATGCTGAGCAATTCTTCAAGTGTCTCTTAGCCATTAGGGATTCCTCCTTTGTGAATTCTCTGTTTAGCTCTGCTTCCCATTTTTTAAATAATTTATTTATTTTTTTCTTCAAGTTACATCTCAATCACAATCCCCTCCCTACTCCCCCTTCCAGTCCCACCCTTCCACCCTCTTCCCCCTCAACCCCTCATCCTCAACCTTTTTTTTTTTAATTTAAGGTATATCTTCCCCCCCCACAACTCCCCCTTTTCAGTCCAACAAATGGTTCTTTCTCTTATAAAAATAAATACAATACAAAACAACAGAAATAAATAGGCCACAATTATGAGAGTTATATGGTTTAGCATACATTCCCAATGTCCAGTCCATATGTCCTGACTTTAACATTCTACTATCTAACCATCTCCATGAGTTTAAAATTCTATATCTAACTCAGCTTTCATACTAACTTGCCTCACAATTTTAAAAACATCTTCTTAGATCCAGAACACCATCTTGATTCCTAAACAACTCAAAATTTAACTAGGAGACCCTAGCTATCTATTCTTCAACCACCTCAGAGACCTGAGAGGGATAAATATATACGATAATATAGGAAGTGCAGGGCCCGCATCTTCCAAAACTAAGAAATGACATACCGGTGGCTGCCCGGACAGTTCCCATTTTCTCTCCATACATTACAGCATCAATCTTCAGCTGTTTGGCCCCGTTTCTCTGACAGACATTGATTGTAGATTACAGCATCAATCTTCAGCCGTTTGGCCCCGTTTCTCTGACATTGATTGTAGAGCAGGAATTATGAAGGACTTACCTACCCTGTCTTGGCAGAGCTAGGTTGTCGACTTACCTGCTTCCAAGTTTTGTCCTTTTTGGACAGCATTCTATCTACAGTTGAAGCAAGGGTTTTTCTTGCCAAGGCATATACTTGCCACTAGTTCAACCATCTCACACTGGAGATTCTTCAATGCTCATCTTCTACTTGGAGTAGAATAGGGGGTTATGTCAGGCACTGACATGTCTCGATATCAAAAAATATTAAGTTAAGAAAACATCTTTGAATGCCATATTCTGAAGATCTCTTGAGGTTTTTGAAGATGCCCTATCTATCTCTTATATTTAGATAAGCAAATGTTGCTTGTCTCTTAGCAACTTGATTTCTGAGTAGCTTAGAAAATAACTGTGATAGACTGTCATAGTAACTAACAAAATGACAGGCTTGCATGACTGTTAGTTTGCATTTCTTAATTATCCTAAATAGTTTATGACGGTTGGTAGCAAAAGACCAAAACTTCACATTTCATTTTTAAGCATTACTAGGTACAATACCTTTAAGAAGCGTTACCCTTAATTTTATATCAATATACAAAGATCAATACCAATGTGGCCAAATATAGTCTTAATTTTGTATCAATATACAAAGGTCAATACCTATGTAGCCCAATACAATCTTAATTTTGCATGAATATACAAGGGTCAATTCCATTGTGGCCAAATATAATCTCAATTTTGTATCAATATACAAAGGTCAATAACCATGTAGCCCAATACAATCTTAGTTTTGCATTAATATACAAAGCTCAATACCAATTTAGCCAAATATAGTATTAATTTTGTATCAATC
The DNA here is from genome assembly GCA_907164525.1 of Lophiomys imhausi. Taxonomy (NCBI): domain Eukaryota; kingdom Metazoa; phylum Chordata; class Mammalia; order Rodentia; family Muridae; genus Lophiomys; species Lophiomys imhausi. The sequence goes on from CAJQZJ010031511.1 coordinate 2,320,705, forward strand.
CCATTTTTTGATTGGATTATTTGGTTTCTTGGAGTTTAATTTCTTGAGTTCTTTTTAAATTTTGGATATTAGCCTTCTGTCAGATGTGGGGTTGGTGAAGATCTTTTCCCAACCTGTAGGTTGTGGTTTTGTTCAAATTACAATGTCTTTTGCCTTACAGAGGATTTTCAGTTTCATAAAGTCCCATTTATTAATTGTTGCTCTTAGACCCTGAGCTGTTGGTGTTCTGTTCAGGAATTTGTCACCTGTGCCAATGAATTCATGGGTTTTCCCCATGTTCTCGTTTAATAGATTTACTGTGTCAGGCCTTATGTTAAGGTCTTTGATCCACTTGGACTTTAATTTTGTGCAAGGTGATAAGTATGGGTCTAATTTCATTCTTTTACATATAGACATTCGGTTGGACCAACACCATTTGTTGAAGATGCTGTCCTTTTTCTATTGTATGGTTTTGGCTTCTTTGTCAAAAATTAATTGACCATAGGTGTGTGGGTTAATTTCTGGGTCTTCAATTTGATTCCATTGATCTACTGTTTCTATACCAGTACCCTGCTGTTTTTATTACTTTTGCTCTGTAGTACATCTTGAAATGTGGGATGGTGATGTCTCTAGATGTTTTTTTTTTCAATTGTACAGGATTGATTTAGCTATTATGAGTTTTTTGTTATTCCATATGAGGTTGAGTATTGCTTTTTCCAGGTCTATAAAGAATTGTGTTGGTATTTTGATAGGCATTTCATTGAATCTGTATATTGCTTTTGGCAGGATGGCCATCTTTATTATGTTGATCCTACCTATCCATGAGCATGGGAGATCTTTCCATCTTCTGATGGCCTCTTCAATTTCTTTCTACAAGGACTTGAAGTTATGTCATACAGGTTTTTCACTTACTTGGTTAGAGTTACCCCCAGGTATTTTATATTGTTTGTGGCTATTGTGAAGGGTATTGTTTCCCTAATTTCTTTAACAGTCCATTTAATTTTTGTATAAAGAAGGGCTTCTGATTTTCTTAAAATTAATTTTGTATCCAGCCACCTTGCTAAAGGTGTTTTTCAGCAAGAATTCTCTGGTGGAATTTTGGGGGTCACTTATGAATACTCTATTATCTGCAAATGGGGTAATTTGACTTCTTCATTTCCAATTTGTATCCCCTTGATTTCCTTTAGTTATCTTATTGATCTAGCAAGAATTTCAAGTACTATGTTGAAGAGATATTGCAAAACTAGGTATCCTTACCTTGTCTCTGAGTTTAGAGGAAATGCTTTAAGTTTCTCTCCTTTTAATTTTATGCTGGTTACTGGCTTGCTGTATTTCACCTTTATTATTTCTAGGTATGGTCCTTGTATGCCCACTCTCTCCAGGACTTTTAGCATGAAGGGGTGTTGGATTTTGTCAATGCTTCCTTAGCATTTAGAGAGATGATCATGTGATTTTTTTCTTTCACCTTGTTTATGTGGTGGATTACGTTGATGGAGTTTTGTATGGTGAACCATTCCTGCATTCCTGGGATGAAGCCTACTTGATCATGGCGTATCATACTTTTCATGTGTTCTTGGATTTGGTTTGCCAGTATTTTAGTAAGTATATTTGCATCTATGCTCATGAGGGAAATTGGTCTGAAGTTCTCTTTCTTTGTTGGGTCTTTGTGTGGTTTAGGAATCAGGGTGACTTTGGCCTCATAGAATGAGTTTGGCAGTTTTACTTCTGTTTCTATTTTGTGGAAGAGTTTGAAGAGTATTGGTATTAGCACTTCTTTGAAGGTCTGGTTAATTCTGTGCTGAAACCATCTAGCCCTAGTGTTTTTTTGGTTGGGAGATTTTTAATGACTGTTTCTGTTTCCTTAGGGGTTATAGGGCTGTTTAGTCTATTAACCAGATCTTGATTTAACTTTGGTAGGTGGAATCTATCAAGAAAATTGTCCATTTCAATTAGGTTTTCCAATTTGGTGGAGAACAGATTTTTAAAGTAAGACCTAAAGATTCTCTGGATTTCCTCAATGTTCTTATTTCTCCCTTTTCTTTTCTGATTTGTTGATTTGGGTTTTTTCCCTCTGCCTTTTAGTTAATTTGGCTAAGGGTTTATCTATTTTGTTGATTTTCTCAAAGAACCAACTCTTGCTTTCATTGATTCTTTGTATTGTGCTTTTTGTTTATAAGATGTTAATTTTAGTCCTGTGTTTGATGATTTCCTGCCTTCAGCTCCTCTTGGAAGTGTTTGTTTCTTTTTTTCCAGTTCTTCCAGTTCTGCTGTTGATTCGTTAATATGAGCTGTCACAATTTTCTTTTTTAAGGCACTTTGTGCTATGAACTTTCCTCACACCACTGCTTTCATTGTGTTCCAAAGGTTTTGGTATGTTTTGCCTTCATTTTCGTTGCATTTTAAGAAGTCTTTGATTTCCTTCTTTATTTCTTCTCTGATCCAGTGGTTATTCAGTAGAGAGTTGTTCAGTTTCCATGAATGTGTAGGCCTCCTATTATTTCTGTTCCTAATGATGTTCAGCTTTATTCCATGGTGGTCTGATAAGATGCAAGAAGTTGTTTCAATTTTCTTGTATCTGTTGAGGATTGCTTTGTATCCAAGTATATGGTCAATTTTGGAGGAGGTTTCATGTGGTGCTGAAAAGAAGGTGTATCCTTTTTTGTTTGGGTGAAATGTTCTGTAGATGTCTGTTAGGTCCATTTGTTTCATGACTTCTGTTAGGCTCATTATTTCTCTGCCTGTTGGTGAGTGGGATGTTGAAGTCTCCCACTACTAATGTATGAGGATCAATGTGAGTTTTAAGCTTTAGAAGTGTTTACTTTACAAATGTGGGTGCCCTTGTATTTGGGGCATAGATATTCAGTATTGAGATGTCATCTTGATGAATTTTTCCTTTAATAAGTATGTAGTGCCCTTCCCTATCTTTTTTGATTAACTTCAGTTGAAAGTGTATTTTATTTGATATTAGTATGGCTACACCAGCTTGCTTCCTGGGCCCATTTGTTTGGAACACCTTTTCCCAGCTTTTTACTCTGAGGTAGCATCTACCTTTATTAGTGAGATACATTTCTTATATGCAGCAAAATCTTGGGTCTTGTTTAGGGATCCATTCTGTGAGCCTGTGTCTTTTTACTGGGGAGTTGATTCCATTGATGTTGGTGGATATTAATGACCAAAGGTTTTTATTTCCTGTTATTTTGGTGTATGTGGTGGTTATGTGTTTCTTTGGGTTTAGCTGCAGTGGAATTTTTGCTTCCTCTGTTTTCTGGGGTGTAGTTATCTTCTCTGGGTTGGAATTTTCATTCTAGGATCTTCTGTAAGGCTGGATTTGTGGGTTGATACTATTTAAATCTGATTTTGTCATGGAATATCTTGTTTTCTCCATCTATGTTGATAGAGAATTTTGCCGGATATAGTAGTCTGGCCGGGCACCTACATTCTCTTAGGGCTTGTAGGATGTCTGCCCAGGCCCTTCTGGCTTTTAAAGTTTCTGAGGAGAAGTCAGGTACAATTTGATGGGTCTGCCTTTATAAGTTACTTGACCTTTTTCTCTTACCACTTTTAATATTCTTTCTTTGTTTTGCATATTTGGATTTCAATTATTATGTGGTGAGAGGGATTTCTTTTCTGGTCTATTCTGTTTGGTGTTCTGTATGCCTCTTGGAAATTTATTGGCATCTCTTTCTTTTGGTTTGGGAAGTTTTCTTCTAGGATTTTAATCCTGGACCTTGTATTTGGGAGTCTTTTCTTTCATCTATGCCTATACTTCTTAGATTCCTTCTTTTCATTGAGTCCTTGATTTCTTGGATGTTGTGGGTGAGAACTTTTTCAGCTTTATTTTCTTTGGCTGTTGTACCGATTTCTTTCAATTCAATCTTCCACACCTGATATTCTGTCTTCCATCTCTTGTGTCCTATTTTTGATACTCATATCTGTAGTTCCTGTTCTCTTCCTTTGGTTTCCCACCTCCAGTACTGTTTCTGCTTGTGATCTCTTTATTGCTTCCATTTCCAATTTCAAGTCTTGTAAGCTTTTAGATAATTTATACATTACCTGCTCCAATTTAGATGACTTTGTTTGTCATTCATTCAGATCTTTCACAACCTTGTCTCTCTCCCAATCATATTTGACTGAGTTGGCTTGGAGGTCTCTAATGGTGTTTTCACAATTTTATTTGTAAAATTGAAGATTATTTGTATTCTTTCAGAGATTTAACTTTTTCTTTTAAGGACTCTATCAATTTCCTTACTATAGATTTGTCATCATTTTCGTGTGTTTCAGCTGTGATGGGATGGTTGGGGTTTGCTATATTAGCATCACTGTATTTTGTTGGAGTCACATATCCCTGATTTTTGTCAGCCTTGTTTTTTATGCTGACCATTAGCCATCTGGTTGTCCTTAGCTGATTGTTCCTAGTATCTTCTGGACCTGATGCTAAGGATGGGACTTTGGTATAGAGGCTGTATAGTCTTGATGGTCTGTAGCTCAACACAGGCTATGTGGGCTTTCGTGTTGGGGGCTGTATTTCAGTGGGCCCCCTGAAGTTCACACCTTCCAGTTGTGTCCCAACTAGAAGCTCAGGTTGGGGTTAATGTTGGATGCGTTATTCCCAGCCTGCAGAATCTCCTGCTACTAGTTTGTCTAGTCTCAGGGTTAGGTCAGCGGTCCTGTTCCCCTTAGGCAGCTCCTCCTAGATGATCCCCAGGGCACTTCTGTGCCTCTTGGCACTAAGCCCTTATAGTCCGAGTCACTTAGGCAGTGCACACAGGCCAAGAACTCGCTGCTCCAGGGGTGGAACTATAGATGCTGAGGATCTGGTTTCCCACCAGAGGAGCCAGCACTGGCTGAGGGGTCCAATATTAACCCCACAACCCACCCCGGGCTTGGACACAGTGGAGTTCTCAGCAACCTTCCAACCTGACCACCCACCTTTCAGCTTACTCTGATCTCACCGTTCCTGTGGTTGTGCTGGTCTTCATCTGGGTGCCAGAACTGTTCTGTGGAAACTGGCGATTGGGGCCTCCCACCCACCAAGGCCTCAATTCCTACGATTTTAAAGTGATACCTTGATGATAGTTAAATATGAAAATCTCATTTCTTCTACGATAACTAAAAGATAAATAATAATGCTAATCAAATATACATTAACATGACACTATATTTTCTGATTGCAGATTCTACTTATCACTTCATAATACTCAGCCTTACTCAATCAGATGAGCTGTTCCCCTAATAGTCATGTCAAGAGCATACAACCCTCCATAATTCTATTGACATTCCTCTCCAACTTTGTACCTAACCAATCCCTTTATTCCTTACAGTGTTACCGAGCCAGTTACCTTGTATCCCTCCCTAGAAACAGCACATGAGTTTTTCATTTTCTTGTTTTGCTCATAATTTTTAGTTATGGATTAAGATACGTTAGGCACTGTTTCACTCCTAGGAAACCTCCCTTGATAAAGACTCCCCAAGGTTGAACTGAGATTTCCACCAGTATTCCCCTGAAAGCTTGTTGCTCTTTAGTATTTTAAAACTTATTAATGCTCTTAACTCCAAGACCAGGGCCTTATGCTGACTATTAACAGGGTTGACCCCAGTGCATGGTAATTAGCACACCTGACACATGCATGGATGGAGAAAATGCAGAGACTGACTCAGAATCCCCAGGCATCAGACTCTTTGTTGGACAGAAGAGTAGGTGCTAAGCATTCAAATGCTCAGAGCTCCTATGGTGTCCCAAACACAGACTGATTCTGTAAGACTCCTCCCACTTCCATATCACAGCAGGGATGCCATTCTCATCACTGGTACACAGTCAAGGATTCAGAGGTCCATTGAGGGGAATTTTCTCAGATTGTACAGCTAGAAACTGGCTGAGCTGGGATTCAAGACTATCCCATCCGATGTCTTTCTTGCAGCAAATCTTAGGAGCATTGATTTTTGTCCTCTCTACTTTGTATGTCTAGGCCTTTTGGCCTTTACCAAGGCTGTCACTTCTGATTAATTTTTTTTTGAAGTAACAAAAATTTAATTCATGTCCTCTTTCAGGTACAAGGTCTCTGGGGTTCCAAATCCCAGGAAATCTGGATAAATCCTCAAGTCTCAGGAAACCTGGACAGACTGCAACTTGTGCAACACCTATGATTTCTCTAATGGCTGATATAACTCAGGAGATATATGTGTGATAGATGGCAAGTAGTTTCAGGTATTTAAGTGTGGACTAGAAATGTCCTCCTACTTCTATTACATGTCTGGACAAGACCTATTTCTTTTAAGCAGCTCCCTCCTTCAGAATCAGACAGAGAAAGCATTCCTGGAGCTTAAATGACACCTTAATTGTGATGGGCAATTTAGATACACTTAGAGGTGACATCACCTGCGTGTTCAGCCATGGCTTGAAGGAAAGTGCCGTTTATCAAAATGGCTTCCAAACAGCTCTGTTTTGTGTAAGCACCATCTCAGGTGCTCATCAGAGTCTTGCCTGAGTGCACTGCAGAATGCTTTTGAGAGAGGCTGCCAGGAGAAGCATTTGCTTGTTTTTTATTTGGAGCCTTGAAACAATTTTTCTGGTGGCAAATGGAAGCCCTTATATGCTGTGATCCTCTGGGGCTGTGGGTTTTTAATCTCAGCCTTAAGAATGCTTTGGAAACCAGCGATTAATTTCCTGATTGCTGCAGGGTAACTTTAGGATTCTTTTCCCTCCTATTTTAATTTTAGTTTAAAACCAGAGCACTGTGAACTTCTGTAAACAAAGTAATCGATCAGTGGCTATCAGCAGTTGTGTGAGAGGCAGAATAATTTGATGGATTCTGGACAATAGAAAAAATAGAGCAAGGAAGTTGAATAAATTAATGAGCATTATTATCAGTGGAAATGGAAGTTCCCTCTGTTGCATTCACAGGAGCATCCTTATTCTTACTCCCAGGCAATGACAGGACACGTACATGTGGCACCATGTACTAGTTTCTCATTTACAGCCTCCAGCTACCGTTTGTGTTTTCCTGCATTGTAATTAGACCTTTTCTGGATTGTAGGTGTAAAAAATTTAAAATGGCTTCTCGTTATTTTTAATTTTTGCCAATCACGTGAATACTAGAGCTGCAAGAGACATCTTCTGGTTTCTTCACTCTTCTCTGTGAGGGACCAGGACTCTGGATCTAAGAGAGGAGACATGATTGACACAAAGTTACTTATTGTGGAAACCAGACTTATATTCATGCTTTAGACTCCAAATTCATTGCATTTTCTTCTCTGTTGTATACTTGTATGCAGACTCTGTTTACCTGTGACATGAGCTCCATGTGTTTTTTTCCTCTTCTTTATATGATCTTTTCATGTGGACTCCTGCATTACAAATTTTTTTTTAAGCAGTCAGAAATAAAAGTATCATTTATTTTAAAATGTGATTGAGGCATTTGCACATTCACAAAAGAAAAAGATATAAATAACCAGGTTCCAGGGCATAGAATCACAGGAACATCTTGTCACCTGGGAACAACTGACTCCTATTTTAATTCCATAAGATACTGTATTTGTCCCTGAGGAATCAGAGACATCTAAACCAGTGTGAAATGTTTGTCTGTTATTTGTGCATTGTTGTCTATTTAAAATATTTTCAGTCTTCACCATTTTTATATTTTCATATAGGCTTGAAGTATGCTGATGTCCTTGTAGTCATTGTTTATTTTCTATATTCTATTCTAAACATCTTCCTCATATTCAGATACAAAATTATTATCTTACCCATCACTTAATTCTTTAATGCCTCCTACCGACAATATTTATTAAAATTCTATCTAGTCTGGAAGATGCATATTATACAATGTTATTTAATAAAGCTGTGATGTTCTCTATACATCTAGCCTTGATATGTAATTTCTCTTGCTTGTTGTTTTATGAATGACTTTGAACTCTACATGATAAAGGTGGTATGAACCTAAAAATGAAAACAGGCAGAGTCACTGAAAGACTGTCTGGAGTAGTGTTCCCCTTCCCAGAATAACACTTTGGGTCTCATGTAAGAAATGGAATTATTCTTCAGCAACCTCAGAATTTTAGGATTTGTCTTAACTAATATTAAACAATAATAAGTAAGAGACTACAGTTATTTCTCTTATTCAAGACAAGAATCTTTAACTATGTTATCTGATCAACATTTGGTCCATCACCCCCTTTTTTGTACATAGAGTTTTATTGAATTGTGGGTGGCCACACTCATTTATTTATGCCCAACCTAGGGCTGTTTGTATGATACCGTAGCAGAGTAGAGAAGCTATAGCCAAAACTGTGTGGGACACACAAATCTGAAGCAGTTGGTTATTTATCCCTGTATAGAAAAGCCAAGAGCACTCCTAATCTGGGGTCTTCTGTCTATGCAGATGAAGAAAGAGAAGTGAAACTAGAAGTAAAGATTTGGGACTGTACATTTTAGGACCAAAATGTGGTGGCTTGAAAGAAAAAAATTCAGGCTCATATGACTGAATACTTGGTACCCAGTTAGTGGCAAGTGGTGCATCACTGGCTTTGAGTTTTTAAAAGACTCAGGCCATTTCTAGTGTTTCACTCTTTCTCTGTCTCCTACTTGCAGACCAAGATGTGAGCTCACAGCAACTGCTCCAGTGCAATGCTTTCCTGCCTATTGCCCTGTCCCAGTTGCATCTCCTCTGGAACTGTAAGCCCTCTGGAAAATTTTTTTTCTATAATTTGCTTTGTTTATGATGTCTTATCAAATGAGCAGAATAGTAACTAATGCCGAACTTGGTGCGAGGAAGTGTGGCTGTTGCCATGGCTGTCCAGGTCGTGCTGTTTTTGAGAGATGTGGAAGACTTTGAGGCTTTGGAGTCATAATACTGAGACACAGTGCCAAGCATTAGGTAGAGCATGGGGTGACTTGTGGAAGAGAGGGGGAAGGATAGATGGACATGGAGGGGACAAGAACTTCACAAGAAAACCAACAGAGTCAACTAACCGATAGGCCCATGGAGGCTCACAGAGACTGGAGCACCAGTAAAAGAACACACAGGAACTTGACCTAGCCCCCTATACATAGGTAACCAATGGGCAGTTTGGTCATCACATGAGCCTCCTAACAAGTAGAGCAGGAACTGTTTCTGACATGGTATCTGATGCCTGCTTTTCAATCGCTGCCCACTAATAAGGCTACAGTGCCTGGCCTCAGTGGAAAAGGAGGCACTCAGTCCTGATGTGACTCAATGTGCAGGGGTGGGAATGATACAGGGAGGTGGGGGTTCCACTTCCCTGAGGGAAAGGGGAGTGGAGATAAGGGGGAAAGGGGGAGAAAGTGAGACCCTGATGAGGGGATGGAGGGAGGGAAGGTCCTACTATCAGGGTGTAAAATGAATAAATAAATAAACTTAAAAATAAGTGGGTGAATGAGATAGACAGATCTTAGTGAGTTTAGAAGACAGTAGAGCTAGGAGCAATGCGGACTCTGGAGGCCCAGCTCAAGAGGTTTTAGAGGGGAATGATAGCCAGGACATCAAAAGTCATATTTTGATAAAGAAAGTGGCTGCTTTCTGGCCGTGTCCTAAGAATCTACCTGAGGCTAAATTGAAAAGTATTGAACTAATTCCACTGCTAGAATTCAAGGCTGTCTACTGTTGATTCTGTTACACAGTTATTAGTAACCATTCTAATGCAGGTCTGCAATGAGAAAGAACACGTGGAGAGAAACAAAAGGTACAGTTTGAGGGGAATAAAAGAGTATCAGAATATGTAATGTTGGAGCCATGGCTTAGGTTGAAAGGTATATATATATATATATATATATATATATATATATATATCCTTATCCAAAATGGAATAAAGTGGAAATCCCACAAGTTAAGCTTTCAACATGTAAAAAAAAAAAAAAAAAAAAAAAAGGCTTGACGAATTTCCTGTCCCTGAAAACTGGCAACAGATGATAGCTTCTGCAAATGTGATGATTCACAGGGGACAGGCTCCACCCCACACAGGCAGTTTAGCTTGACAACACTGTCAAATGGTTATGACTTTAGAGTCATGAAGGTTACATAAGTAAAAGAGTTATGGAATCTTGATCCAGAGTTAAGGAGAGCCACTGGACCCAGCTGTGTGATGTGGGAGTCCTTGTGTAAAGGCCCTGAGAGGCAATTGCATGACACTGTGAATTTTAAGCCTGGATTACACTGGAAACTCAAAGTGTTGAAGATGTCAAGGCCCTGAAACATCTGGGAAGGAGAATTGCATGCAGAGATTGCAACCAGCCCAGGAAACAGAAATATTTTATAGTTGGTAAAGCTGAAAGGTTGGTACCATCTAAATCCTTTGACATCAGACATGAAGTTACAGGATTTAGAATTTGCCCTGCTGGATTTCAGTCTCCCTTGGGTCCAGTATATCCATATTATGCCACCATTCCTCCCTTTTGAAATGATAATGCATATTTTGTCTTGTTTTATGTTGGAAGTATGTAACTTGATTTCTAATTTTATAAATGGTTAAGGTTAAGAGATTGCTTTGAGTGTCAGAAGACTTTGGAGCTTTAAACTGGGATGAGACTGTGAAAAAAATACAGGGACTTTTGAAATTGGACAAAATCCATTTTTCATTGTGATATGGCTATGAGGCTAGGACACCAGGGAATGGAATGTAAGGGCTTGAAAGGGAATAGTCTCCATAGGTTCATATTTTGAATACTTGATTATTAGTTGGTAGAACTCTTTGGGAATGATTAGGGAGTGTGACCTTGTTGGAGGATATATGTAACTGGGTGTGGGCTTTCAAAAAACTTGTGCCATTCCAGTTTCTCTCTCTCTCTCCTCTCCCCCTCTCTCTCTTCCTTTCTCTGTCTTTTCTACTTGTATATCAAGATGTGAGCTCTGGATTCCAAGATGGCTTCAGCCCGCACAGTTGCATTTTGAATGCGGGGAAAACAGATATAACACCACAGAGTTATAAGATGCTGAACAGCAAACAATCTGAGAGGCGTGAACCCTCTAGGTTTCACCCAGTGACCCAGGGACTAATAAAAGTACCTGGGCAAGACTCTCCTTTCTAGGACACTCAGAAAAACAGACCGGCAGAAACCATGGAAGCTGCTGACTCTGGGAAAGCAGGAGAATCATTACCAGGAGAGGATCCGTGAGTAAGAGACACTCAAATACCCAGCGAGCAGCTCTGAACGCCAGACAGGGTTACTCACCAGCCTCCTGGGCTCCCAGATTCCACACAGGCATTCCGACACCAAGGGGAAGATCAGCGGGAACAGGCATACTCTGAGCAGAACCATTGTGGCCTTGAACCACAGTGCATTCTGAGCTGCAGGACAACAGCAGGACCATAGTGGAGCAGCGGTCTGGGAGACACAAGCATATTTGGGATTGCCCAGAAAGATGTTGGACATACAGGACCCTCTATTGGATTTACAATCACTAGGAAGAACAATGCAGCTAGCCAAAGCAGCGGGATACACTTCCAGGGGCTGGCTGTACTAACAGCACCAATGCAGGGTCTCGGGTCTTAGAGGACATCAGCCCCAATTGCCAGTATCCACAGGACAGCCCCAGCACCCAGATCAAGACCAGCATGGCCACAGGAACGGTGAGATCAGAGCAGGCTGAAAGGCGGGTGACCCGGTTGGAAGGCTGCTGGGAACTCCACTGAGTCCAAGCCATGGACAGGTTGTGGGGTTAATATTGGGCCCCTTTGCCAGTGCTGGCTCCTCCAGTGGAAAACCAGATCTTCAGCATCTACAGTTACACCCCTGGAGCAGCCAGTTCTTGGCCTGTGTGCACTGCCTGAGTGATTCAGACTACAAGGGCTTAGTGCTTAGGGCTGAGAGGCACAGAGGTGCCCTGGGGACCATCTAGACAGATTGGACAACAGCAGAGATATATGCATGCTGAAAGTCAGTGTGTGAGGCACAAGCCTATCTGGGCCTGCCCAGCAAATGCAGGAATAACAATGAACTCGGTACTGGAAATATAGATACTGGAGGATTGGGGTCCCTAAACACGGACACTGAGCACTTCCTGCTGGGAGACTGCACTCCCTCCCTGTTGGATCCTTTCAGGACTCCAGCTGGTGGATTCAACCCCCAGACTTAGGACCTCTGGGGTCCGCAGTGTCTGTGCAGGGGCTAAGCTTGGACACCCAGGAGCATACACCATCAGAGCCGCAACACACTGAATACTCAGGCTACAACACAGAGAGCTCTGACTCAAGAGCAGTAAAACAATCCTGGATCCTTGCTCATTGCCTGGGAGATGTGGGCTGTACCGGATCACAGTGGTTCTGACTGTTAGATGTACATTGAACCTGAGAAACCCCAGTGAGCTGCATTGGAACTCAGCACAGCCAATAGTCTATGGCCTGCCAACCTGCACTGTCATCACTACAAAGACCAGTTGGATCTCAGGAACCTGCAGGAACACATCCCACCATAACATCTGCCCTGAGTCCCCAACTGGGACACAACAGGAAGGGTTGAGCTCTGAGAGACACAAACAACTTCCACACAAAGCCCCATCCCGCCTGTGAAGAGCTACGGATTACCAAGCTATACAACTTCTACACCAAAGTGCCATTCTTGGCACCAAGCCCAGAAGGCACCAGGAAAAAATAGCTAAGAACAACCAAATGCAAAAGGTCAGTGAAAGAATGGATCTGACAAATTCAGGGAAATATGACTCCAACAAAATGCAGCTATGGTAGTACAGCAAGCTCTGACCACTCCACCACAGCTGAAACACATGAAAATGATGACAAATCTATACTTTGGAAAGTGATAGAGTCCTTACAAGGAGAAATTAAATCTCTGAAGGAATTCAAATATTCCTCAATCTTACAAATGAAAGCAATGGAGAATACTATTAGAGATATCCAAGCCAAAGTGGATCAATATGAATGGGAAAGAGACAAGGCAATGAAAGATTCAAAAGATTTGAAAGATCTGCAGACAGAGACAAGCAATTTGGAGCAGGGAACATAAAAAACAAATAAAATTGTATAAGATTTGAAATTGGAAGTCGAAGCAACAAAGCAAACACAATCAGAGGTAATCCTGGAGGTGGAAAGAAAGTGAAGAGAAAGGAACTACAGACATGAGTATCAAAAAATAAGATACAAGAGATGGAAGACAGAATCGCAGGTGTGAAAGATTCAGTTGAAGAAATCAGTAAAACAACCAAAGAAAATGAGAAATCTAAAAAAGTTCTCACGCACAACATCCAAGAAATCAAGGACATAATGAAAAGATGGAATCTAAGAATTATTGGCAGAGAAGAAAGAGAAGACTCCCGACTTCAATGTCCAGAAAACATCTTCAACAAAATCCTAGAAGAAAACATACCAAACCTAAAATTCCAAGAGGCATATAGAACACCAAACAGAATAGACCAGAAAAGAAATTCCTCTCACCACATAATAATTGAAAATCCAAAGGTACAGAACAAAGAAAGAATATTAAAAGTGGTAAGAGAAAAAGATCAAGTAACTTATAATGTCAGACCCATCAGAATTGCACCTGACTTCTCCTCAGAAACTTTAAAAGCCAGAAGGGTCTGGGCAGACATCCTACAAGCCCTAAGAGAACATAGATGCCCAGCCAGACTACTATATCCAGCAAAACTCTCTATCAGCATAGATGGAGAAAACAGATATTCCACAACAAAATCAAATTTAAACAGTATCAACCCATAAATCTAGCCTTACAGAAGATCCTAGAAGGAAAATTCCAATCCAGAGAAGATAACGACACCCAAGAAAATAGAGGAAGCAAAAAACTCCACTGCAGCTAAACCAACAGAAACACACAACTACCACCTACATCAAAATGGCAGGAAATAACAACTTTTAGTAATTAATATCCATCAACATCAACGGAATCAACTCCCCAGTAAAAAGACACAGGCTCACAGAATGGATCCCTAAACAAAATCCAACATTTTGCTGAATATAAGAAACACATCTCACTAACAAAGATAGATACTACCTCAAAGTAAAAAGCTGGGAAAAGGTGTTCCAAGCAAATGGGCCCAGGAAGCAAGCTGGAGTAGCCATACTAATATCAAGTAAAATAGACTTTCAACTGAAGTTAATCAAAAAAGATAGGGAAGGGCACTACATACTTGTTAAAGGAAAAATTCATCAAGATGACATCGCAATACTGAATATCTATGCCCCAAATACAAAGGCACCCACATTTGTAAAAGAAACACTTCTAAAGCTTAAAACTCACATTGATCTCCACACATTAGTAGTAGGAGACTTCAACACCCCACTCACAACAATGGACAGGTCATTGATACAGAAACTAAGCAGAGAAATAATGAGCCTAACAGAAGTCATGAAACAAATGGACCTAACAGACATCTACAGAACGTTTCACCCAAACACAAAAGTATAAACCTTCTTTTAAGCACTGCATGGAACCTCCTCCAAAATTGACCATATAGTTAGTTGGACACAAAACAAGCCTCAACAGATTCAAGAAAATTGAAATATCCCCTTGCATCTTATCAGACCACCATGGAATAAAGCTAGAAATCATTAAGAACAGAAATAATAGAAAGCCTATACATTCATGGAAACTGAACAACTCTCTACTGAATGACCACTGGGTCAGGAAAGAAATAAAGAAGGAAGTCAAAGACTTCTTAAAATCTAATGACAATGAAGGCACAACATGCCCAAACCTTTGGGACACAATGAAAGCAGTGCTCTGAAGAAAGTTCATAGCAAAAAGTGCCTTCAAAAAGAAAATCGTGACAGCTCATATTATCAACTTAGCAACAGAACTGGAAGAACTGGAAAAAAAGGACCAACACTCCCAAAAGGAGCAGAAGGCAGGAAATCATCAAACACAGGGCTGAAATTAACATCTTGGAAACAAAAAGAGCAATACAAAGAACCAATAAAAGCAAGAGTTGGTTCTTTGAGAAAAACAACAAAATAGATAAACCCTTAGCCAAATTAACTAAGAGGCAGAGGGAAAAAAACCCAAATCAACAAAATCAGAAATGAAAAGGGACAAATAACAACAGACATTGAGGAAATACAGAGAATATTTAGGTCCTACATTAAAAATCTGTTCTCCACCAAACTTGAAAATGTAAGGAAAATGGACAATTTTCTTGATAGATTCCACCTACTGACGCTAAATCATGATCAGGGTAATAGACTAAACACCCCTACAATCCCTAAGAAAATAGAAACAGTCATTAAAAATCTCCCAACCAAAAAAACACTAGGGCTAGATGGTTTCAGCACAGAATTCCACCAGACCTTCAAAGTAGTGCTAATAACAATACTATTCAAACTCTTCCACAAAATAGAAACAGAAGGAACACTGCCAAACTCATTCTATGAGGCCACAGTCACCCTGATTCCTAAACCACACAAAGACCCAACAAAGAAAGAGAACTTCAGACCAATTTCCCTCATGAACATAGACACAAAAATACTTAATAAAATAGTGGCAAACCGAATCTAAGAACACATCAAAGTATCATACACCATGATCAAGTAGTATTCTCCCCAGGAATGCAGAGATGGTTCAACATACAAAACTCCATCAACATAATCCACCACAAAACAAGTTGAAGGAAAAAAAACGCATAATCATCTCGTTAGATACAGAAAAAACATTTGTCAAAATCCAACACCCCTTGCTAAAAGTCCTGGAGAAAATGGGCATACAAGGGCAATACCTAGAAACATTAAAGGCGATATACAGCAACCCAGTAATCAGCATCAAATTAAATGGAGAGAAACTTAAAACAATTTCTCTAAACTCAGGGACAAGGCAAGGATGTCCACTTTTGCCATAACTCTTCAATATAGAACTTGAAGTTGTTGGTAGAACAATAAGAAAACTAAAGTAGATCAAGGGGATAAAAATTGGAAATGAAGAAGTCAAATTATCTCTATTTGCAGATTGTGTGATAGTATACATAAGCGACCACCAAAATTCCACCAGCGAATGCTTACAGCTGACAAACACCTTCAGAAAGGTGGCTGGATAAAAATTAATTTTAAAAAATCAGAAATCCTTCTTTATACAAAAAATAAATGGGCTGAGAAAGAAATTAGGGAAACAACACCCTTCACAATAGCCACAAACAATATAAAATACCTGGGGGTAACGCTAACCAAGAAAGTGAAAGACCTGTATGACAAGAACTACAAGTCCTTGAAGAGAGAAACTGAAGAGGCCATCAGAAGATGGAAAGATCTCCCATGCTCATGGATAGGTAGGATCAACATAATAAAAATTGTCAACCTGCCAAAAGCAATATACAGATTCAATGCAATTCCTACCAAAATACCAACACAATTCTTTATAGAACTGGAAAAAGTAATTCTCAGCTTTATATGGAATAACAAAAAACCCAGAATATCTAAATAAATCCTGTACAATAAAAAAAAGACATCTGGAGGCATCACTATCCCACATTTCAAGATGTACTACAGAGCAATAGTAATAAAAACAGCAGGGTACTGGTATAGAAACAGACCAGTAGATCGATGGCATCAAATTGAAGACCCAGAAATTAACCCACACACCTATGGTCACTCAATTTTTGACAAATAAGCCAAAACCCTACAATGGGAAAAGGACAGCATCTTCAACAAAAGGTGCTAGTCCAACTGGATGTCGACATGTAAAAGAATGAAATTAGACCCGTACTTATCACCTTGCACAAAACTTAAGTCCAAGTAGATCAAAGACCTTAACATAAGGCCTGACACATTAAATCTAACAGAAGAGAACATGGGTAAAACTCTTGAACTCATTGGCACAGGCGACAACTTCCTGAACAGAAAACAAACAGCTCAGGATCTAAGACCAACAATCAATAAATGGGACCCCGTGAAACTCAAAAGCTTCTGTAAGTCAAAAGACACTGTCATTCAAACAAAATGGCAACCTACAGATTGGGAAAAGATCTTCACCAGCCCCACATATGACAGAGGGCTAATATCTAAAATTTACAAAGAACTCAAGAAATTAAATGCCAAGAAACCAAATAATCCAATAAAAAATACGGGGAACAGAGCTAAACAGAGAATCCACAAAGGAGTAATCCATCATGGCTGAGAGACATTTGAAGAAATGCTCAGCATCCTTAATTATCAGAGAAATGCAAGTCAAGATGAGTCTAAGATTCCATCTCACACCTGTCAGAATGGCTAAGATCAAAAACTCAAATGACAGCATATGCTGGCGAGGTTGTGGAGAAAGCAGAACACTCCTCCATTGCTGGTGGAAGTGCAACTTGTACAAACCCTATGGAAATCAATCTGGCGATATCTTAGAAAACTTGGAATAGCTCTACCTCAAGGCCCAGCCATACCACTTCTGGATATACATCCAAATGATTCCTCACCAAACCACAAGGATGTTTTCTCATCTATGTTCCTAGCAGCCTTATTTGTAATAGCTAGAAACTGGAAACAACCCAGAGATTCCTCAACCGAGGAATGGATTAAAAAACTGTGGTACATGTACACAATGGAATACTACTCAGACATCAGAAACAACTAAATCATGCAATTTTCAGCCAAATGGAGCTAGAGAAGTTTATGCTGAGTGAGCTGCCCCAGACTCAGAAGGATGCACATGGCATCTATTCACTTATAAATGGATTTTAGCCATATAGTACAGAATAATTATACTACAACCAATGCACCAAGGGGAATAGGAACATAGACTTTGTTATCTGTCTATGAGACACTTTGCCCTAGTGGTGCTGCCATGTAGGCCCCAGTGTATAAGGAGGCTCTTGGCCCTCAAATGACTGCTGAACTGGGGCAGGGGACTGATATGTAGGGACACTCCACTGTGGAGGAGTGGGTTGGCAGCGATAAGGGGTAGAAGGTGGGATAGAGGGATTGGGAAGGGTCAAAAGAGGGTTCTATGATGGAGATATAACCTGAAGTAATAAATAAACATTAAAAAAAGAAGCTAAAGAAAAGCTCCTAGCTGTGAGCTCCTAGCAGATACTGCTCCAGTGTCTCAGTTGCCTTTCTGTTGCCATGCTCTTTGTTCTCTCTGACATGATTTTCATAGATTCTAATCCTGTGAACGACCATAAGCCCCAGATATCTTCTTCCTCCCATAAGCTGTCTTGTTCATGGTGGTTTTCACAACAATAGAAAAATAAATAAAAAGCCAATGAAGATAGCAATACCATGCAATTCATGACAGATTCTGTGTGTGAGTTTATGCACAGATGATGGTTCAAATAAGATCTGGTATGAGTGCTTCTTCTGTTGAAATAAAGGAAGGAAAACAAAATAATATACATCAAACGTGCTCTAAATCATATTCTCTACAGCTGAGCACTTAGAATAGAGTCTACATAAGGTGTATGAGTAGTGGGATGGATGACGGAGGGTAGGAGAGGCAGTATATATTGCATTCTAGTGCCATATTTATTTCCAAGGTTATCTCTGAAATGAATTGTTTCCAATCATGTTCCAGATAAACAAGTCAAGCTACCCACAATAAAACATTTTGATACTGTCTGGAACATGTTTGACAGTTCTGAGCTCATAGGTTGTTCTCATTATACCTGAATAGCTCTTCTCCCAAGAGGAGAATTGATGCTTTCTGCAAAGCACTTCTGTTTGTGACAATTCTTCTTGTATTTGTATACTTAATAAATTACTATGCAAATGATGAAATGTAAATGTGAGGACAAAGAGGGATGTTTCTATGAAAACAAATGTCAGTGTTTCAAGAAGCTATAATGAAGGCAAGTGGTATAAAAATTATGGCTAGATCAGTAAAAAGAGATTATCAGAGGAAAAAAATATCCAGAAGACTATATTTTGTTGCTTTCCAAATGTCTCTTACATTTTTACTGTAGTTTCAAGAAACTCATATAGGAAATCAAAGGCTATACATTATGAGTGTGATTTATGCAAACGGGACCAAGGGGAATTGTAATCAACCTGAACTCATCTTTAATCCCAGGCATTGGCTGCACATCTCAACCCTGGCAAATGAAGACACATTTAAAAATTTTAAGTTAATATAAAATGTTTAAAGTGTAGATGCATCATTTTTATGAACCTCTCTTTAACTGAATCTTTTGATTAATTAACCAACTGCAGCAGCCCCATTTTTATCAACTACAAGGGCTTGCAATGAATTTCAAGATTCTTTGAAGCTACAGCTCCCTTATGAGTTCTTCCCTTAGCAGGTGTTCTTTCTCTATGTCCTGGACTCCTACCTGGGTACAAGTTTAATAGAATCACTTTAACACCTTCGGCGATATGCTCTGAAGACAAGATGCCATCTTGTAGCTGTATTCTCTCAATACTCAATCCAATGTCTAGTGCATTATAGTCTCTTCACTGCGATGGTGTCTAGCTGATGATCCACATATGGATTATTAAGGCCTGCTCTCTATATAAACCATAATTTGGGCAGATGTAACTGCAGCTTCCTCAGACCAAATATTTGAGTCATCCTCAGCCTTTATCTTTCTCTTTCCAGTGGTTCAAGTGACCCTGTAGTGGCCCCTCACCCTGCAACAGATGCTGATTTGATCAGTTCTTGCCACCTATACTGTGTCAAAGTGGTCTCAGATCCCCTTCCTGTCCCATCTGGATCATTTCAATAACCTTCTAACTGGTCCCTCTGCTTTCAGATTTGTCTTTTTATTGCCCTGTTCACAGCATAACTGTAAGAATCCTAGTTTTGAGATATAAGTTAGATAATACCACTCTTTTCTCAAAGTACTTCATAGCTCCCTAGCTTACAAAGAGCAAGAGTTGCTCAATAAATGTGTTTAAATGAATGAATGATAGCTACTATTACAACTGTAGCAGTGATTCCCATAGCAATAAGAATAATAGCTGCCGTTATAACTGTAGTATAGTTCCTGTAATTGTCAGAGAAGTTGGCAATGAAGACAGTGGAAAAAAAAATCAGATGAGTGGTTTGGGTCTGAAATATCTGTGTGACAGTCATATATTCTGTGGCAGACAGGCAGGTAGTCCTGTATTGTCCCTGTTCGTGTCAAGCACTTTACAGAACAAGGAAAGGGAGAGTTGACTGTACAAAACCATGTTATGTTCAAAAGCATTATATTCCCCATGAGATGCTTCTATCATATTTCAGGATCCAGGCCTGGGGATGATATATAGCAAGAGTCAGAACTTTACTCTGTGAAGGCCTCTTAGCTAGTAACAAAATCAGGACTCAGCACATATTGATTAGATGTATGGGTGATTGAATGCACATATAAACAAATCACTTGGGCTTTTGATAGAATTTCAGCTTAGAGTCTATTTACTATATACAAAATTTTTGATACTGTATTAACCTTTATCAACTCATGGAAGAAAAAGCTTATTTTGGCTTGTAATTTCAGAGGGTGAGAATCCATTCTGGGGAGAGCCTTGGCAGCAAGTGTCAGGCATGGTAGCAGAGGCAGTAAGCTATGAGGTCACATTCTCATAAACAAAAAAGAAGCAGATAGAGTGAAATGGAAGCAAGGCAAGGCTATGGACACTCAAGACTGCCCTCAGTTATATACTTATTCCAGCGAGGCTGCACCACTTCTTCCAATAGTGCCACCAACTGAGGATCAAGTGTCCAAATACCATAGCCCCTGGTAGACATTCTCATTCATATCACAACTGTTCTGGTAGGTTACTCTTGCCCACCCAATTTTTACTAGATCCTAGCATACCTGTTTTTATAGATAGAGAAACTGAACAGATAGGACTGAAATCAGCACAGCATAGTTTCATTTCAAAGCATCAAATTTGGAGTAAAGTCTCTCCAGTTTTGCATTTCAACTTACAGGTCCTGAAAAGGTAAAATTTATTGTCTCTCTGTAGAAAATGTTGTTATGAGAGTTCCACTAGTGTTACCCATGTGGTGAATGGTTAGTATTGTTAATGTTTTCTAGGTTTACCAAATTAGTCTGGTAAGATTGGGATTTAAATACAATTTTATCTTTCCAAACTCTGCATAGGCTCTGTGATGATGAAGATTGCCTGCCAATTTGAAGAATATCATTGGAGCAGATTGGTATTTAAATCAGTAAACTCCAAAGCAGATACTCTCCACGATATGTACGGACATCATCTTATTTATTCAAATTATGAATATAATTAAAAGACATAGCCCCTCCCCAGTGGGGGGACAGTTCTACATCAGCCAGAACTTTTGGCTTCTTTTACTCTATGGTGCTCCCAACTCTCGTTTGGTGGCCCACACTGCAGATTTTGGACTTTTCAGCCTTCATTATACATAAGATTATACACTATGTTTCTGGATAGTTCTGACCATTAAGGCGTCTTCCTCATGCTCCACATGCTAATGTCCCTGGGACTCTTCAAAGCCTGCTAGGAACCAATTCTTAATCTTTTCCACCACCCACACAGGACATTCTAAAATCTCCCAAAGTCCCCCATTCTTGACTCTGCAGTATTCTCTTCCATCTTCTTTTCTTATCAACAAGCCTACATTCGTTCTTTTGGACCCAACTTTGTTTTTCCATTCCTCTCAAAGTTTTATAAGTTAGTCCCTCTGCCTTTCCCTTCAGAGATTTTCTATGTGGCACAGACACCTCTATTTCTCTAAGAATTCATTCAGTTATATGTTTCAGATCAGGCACTCTCTTTTCTAGACTGTGAATTCCTAGAGATCAGGGGCTGCCTCACATTCACTTTCACTGAGCACTATGGAAGTTGCTTATCAGGTGCTTAATGGCCATAAGAGCTCTTGGGACAGTGAAGAATAGAGTAGGTATCTTGCACATCTGTGAAAGTTAATTTCAGTTGTGAGTTGATGAGATCTAGAATTACTGGGAGATGAATGTTTATGTATGCATATAGGGGATTAGCTTTCTTACATTAACAGAGGTGGGAATACTTACCCACTCTGGGCAGAACCACTTGATGAGTTATTAGCCGGACTCATATGAAAAGGAAGCAGAAATTGAGCAGTAGAATTGCTTTTTTTTCTAACTGAAATTGCAATCTGAGAAGCTGCCTCAAGCTCCTGTTGTCTTGGTTTCCTCGCCATGATAGTGTGTAATAGTGAATTAATTGTAATTAATTCACAGTAAACCCTCTCTTCTGTAATTTGGTGTTGTCTGAGTATTTTGTCACAGTAACAGGAAAAGAAGCCAGAACTTGGCCTATGTGACCACAGTTGACATGGCCCAGTAATTAGTCACCATCTCTGTAGGAAATTCATAGACTTCACATACAACCCACTTAAGACATTTGGAGTTGTAGTCTTTCCTCTCAAATGTGCTTCTTCTGTATTCTTCATATCTCAGAATATGGTACCTCATGCAATCACCTACTCATGCAAGAACATTTCCTGTTTTTCTCTATGACTATCCCAATTTGTTGCAGTATGGATTAGGAATCCTCTGACTGTATTACCAAATCTAATTGATTTGAAATGTGAACATAGCTTACCAAAAATCTGTGACTACTCCAGCACAGTCTCTTTCATCTCTGACTCAGTCTTCAAATGTGTTCTCCCTTCATCATTTGCTTATTAGGCACTTGAGTCAGTTTAATAACTTTAAATATAAATATAAATGAGCTTATCCCTTTACCACCTTTTAGGGTTTCTTTAAAATCTCCTATCAATTTATTTTTAAAATTGTTAAATATTTGGTAACTAAAAGGTTGTGGGGGTGGGTGAGACATAAAATCCAGTTTTAAAATAAAATCCACTGGTAAGCCTACCACTATCTGATGGTTAGCTCTAAACTGGGTAACACAGATACTCCTAGTTACACTGTGGGATGCTTCACAAATATAAACTAGTAAGCATGGGAATTACGTTTGTAAAGAAGAAGACAGGCTGCAGGGGTGAGAGTGGAGTGCAATAATCAGATGGTATTATATGTGCATATGAAATTGTCTAGGAAAACATTTATTGAACATGGAATTCAAGGAATTTATGTTGGTTTGAGAGGTGCCATGTAATCTGGTCTCTGAATTTCTCCAGTCTTTCCAATCTCCATTGCTCTTGATCCCATTTTCTAGAATTCTCTAGCTGGACTGCAGGAGGTTCTTCCTGGGGATGATTGCGAATTGTATCTTTGCTTGCCATGGTTTGTTTGCCTCTCAGTTTAAGCTCACATTCCACTTCCACAGAAAGGACTTCCATGCCCTGCCCATGTCATAGAAAACTTCCCCTTTTAATTAAGCACTTTAGAACAAACTATTAACATCTTTGGGTATAATTTGAGACGGTTTAGATTTGTTAGCTTGTTATTAATTTCACTTTTCCAATCTTCACCTTTTCTAGCTAGACTAGAAGGTTTGTGAGAGTGGAGATTAAAAAAAAAAAAAATCCATGTAGTGCCCCGAGTAAGCCAAGCACCTAGTAGGCACACTGTGATTGTTGGCAGAATGAAAGAATTGGATGGATAAACAATATTTCCTTAGTTTTAATGCTGTGGTTTGAAAGGCTATTTTTTCTCTGTAAATGTATTCAACATATTCTTGGCAAGAGAACACAGGAGAGTGAATGTAAGTCAGATGATAGATGGGAAAATGAGAAAATAAAATGGAGAAACTGCTGAGGTACTGAACAGTGAACCTTAAGGGGAAACTTTCTTATTTTCAATATCTTTATTTCCCTGAACAGAAGTAGAACATCTTCATTTGGAAGGGAAATCCCAGTGGAATTTGAAAAACATGAAAGAGAATTGTTTTGCCATTTTTGGTTTTTTGTTTTGCCTTGCATTGCTTCAATGTGTGGAAAGGCTTTTCTGTGCATTTTTATGAGGTCCGTGTTTGCAATGAAATTCTCAGGGCTGTAGGGAGAGAAGGAAACATTGGGGAGTGGCACTGAGCAAGCAAAAGCTTGCTGTTTTCATGCTCACTCTACTTAGTGCTTCATAGCAAAAGTGATAGGGGCAGAGGTGAATGGAATAATTGATCACTGTTCTATTACTCATGCTCTCTGGTTTACTTCAATTCTTATGGAGTCCAGATATGTGACTACTATCATCTCATCATTCCGTAGATAAGGAAACTGAGACAAGCAAACATCCCTCCCATCAGCAAGCAAGATGTACACAGCCTTCCTATCTCCTCTCAGGTTCTCTAACAGTTGATCTCTGAGTTGTCAGGCCCTCTTACCAGAGTGAACAGTCTTCATATAACCCCCTGTGCTCTGTGATTCCCTCTGGGCACCTAGCTTCGGGACACACACTGAAGATCGTATTTGTGGCCTCCTGATGTCAGTGCAGCAGAGAAGGCTTGAGCTTCCTAGTTAGAGAAGAACTTTGAGGAACTCAAGGACAGATCTGAGACCATGTAGCCTAAGCACATGCATACTTTAATTATTCTTTATAGTCACCTAAAAGCCTTTTTACATTTCTTGAGGATCTTGCCTATGATGCAGCAGTTCCCAGTGGAAATCAGCTTGGAGGATCGAACTTGGCTGTTCTTTCATCAGAACACTTTAGCAATCATAGAAAACAGATGGTGCATAATGTTATATCAAGTCAGATTCCAGGAGTTCAGTTTTGAAATTTTTAACTTAGTGGTTATGTTTTGTCTGTTTTAACTGCTTAATCTTTATTTCCCTTATTTCTAAGATGGAGGTAACCAATCACACTTGCTTCACCAGATTTCTGTGATTATTCAATGAATTCATGTACAACATTAAAAAAATACCTAGACTATAATAAGCATTCAGTGAATGTTAGTGAAAGTTATCAAAAATCTTGCCAAATCCTGTGATAATCGTTCTATGTATAACATGATGTAATAGACTCTGTTGTCAAGAATGTGGTGGGGAAGTACTTGTTCCAGGTCTCTTTGCAAAAAAAGAAAAGTCCTATGTTTATCACTGTATCTGATTGCCCCTACCTTAGCTGTCTTGAGTTGGGAGCAGGTTTGTCCATTAAAAAAAAAAAAAACTTTGGTGATGTTAAAAGGTTTTTAATTTTCATAATTTGATGTTACTTCTAGCATCCAGTATGTAAAGTTCTAAAGGTCTGTGTATTATACATCTTACAAGACACAGGTAAGACCACATGAAGAATGGATTAAAAAACTATGGTACATCTACACAATGGAATACTACTCAGCTATCAGAAACAATAAAATTATGCAATTTGCAGCCCAAAGGATGGAACTAGAGAAGCTCATCCTGAGTGAGCTAACCCAGACTCAGAAGGATGCGCATGGCATCTATTCACTTATAATCGGATTTTAGCTATATAGTACATGATATCTATACTACAACCAACACACCAAAGGGAACATGGACATAGACTTTTTCTTTTTCTCCCTGTCAATGAGACACTTTTCTCTAGTGGTGGTGCCTTGTAGGACCCCAGTATATGAGGAGGCTCTTGGCCCTGATATGTCTGCTGAACTGGGGCCGGGGACCATTAGGTAGGGACACTGCAATCCAGAGGAGTGGGATGGAAGGGTTAGGGGGTAGTGGGTGGGAGGTTGGGAAGGATGGAAAGAGGACAGTTTGATGGAGATGTAAACTGAAGCAATAAATAAATAAATAAATAAATAAATAAATAAATAAATAAATAAATAAACTAAAATAAAAAAAAATGTCCACCCAATATCACTAATGTCCAGGTTGAGAAACCATGCTTGGGACAATGATCAATTGGATTAACTAACCTGCATACTATAATCACAAGATAATAATGAAACTGACCAATAAGAACACATCTATGTGGAGTATGTCAAACATTGGTGACAAGGGACCTATTTATACCCAGATGAATGAACTTTGGTACCATGGCAAACAGTGAGCTGCTCAGACCAGCTAGGGGCACCATACTATTTTCCTGAAATAGAGACACTTCCTGCCATATATTTGGTTCATAACCCATAGGTTACTTATGGGTGGTATATAGCACAATGACAATTCTATTTTCTTAAATCTTTTTAGATTTAGTTATTTTATATGTGTGAGTGTTTTGCCTGAATGTATGTACATGCCCATGGAGGATAGAAGAGGGAATTAGATTTCCTGGAACTGGAATTACATATGTTTGTAACATCTGGGTTTTGAGAATCAAACATGGGGGTCCTCTGTAAGAACAACAACAAGTTCTCAGATAACTTAACCATCCCCCAGCCCTACAATTCTGCTTTTAAATGCTATAAACTCTGGGATTACAAGGACTTCCTAGACTTATCCTCTGCTTATCCTTAGCATTTCAGAAACTGTATGGAACATGGTATATCAAAAATAAAATCAAGCTGTAAATATGCTTAGATGAGTGAATGTGTGTTCTGTAAGTTGCACTGGACATTGCTGACTGTTTAAGAACAAATAATTTCGAATCCAATTTTCATTAATTCAGTCACTCATTGGCATCCTTTAATATGCTAGGCATCCATTAATTCACATCCTTCAGATGGATCTGAGAATACAGTCATGGACCTGACTGTGAATTTTGGATTTGTCCCTTACCAAAAGAAAAAAAAAAGTTATTTAACAGGCTGAAGCTCAAATTTTAATATAAAGCAGTATAAGCAACACTTTAAATGTGATTTCTCAGATGGTTAATTATAAAGAGGAGAAGATGGTTCAGTGGGTGAAACACTGACTGCAAAAATATGAGGAACTGAGTTTGACTCTCTCACACTCTAATAAAGGCAGGTGGATGGGGAAGCCCAGGAGTAGTCCAAGCATTTGGGAAGAGAAGAAAAAATTATCTCTAGAACAAAACAGCTAGCTAGACAAATCAACCTGAAAAGCTCTGGATTTAATGAGAGACCTTGCTTGCCTCAATACATAAGATTAAAAAGTCATTGAAGAAGATATTTGATGTTACTTTAGAGCTCTATACTTCAAACACACACGCAGGCACATTCATGAGCATGTGAAAACACATGTGAATATACATAAATGCACACTCATGAACACCACACACACACACACACACACACACACACACACACACACACGTGTGTGTGTGTACATTAGTATATGTACTTGGGCAAAAGAAGAGATATTTATAGTGTAAAATCCAGTATCTAGATACTGAAAACATTTGAAGACTAGTGAGATGGTTTAGTGGGTGAAGATGTTTGCTGCTAAGCATAACAACATGAATTTAAGTAGGATTCCCATAGTGGAAGAAGATTACTGACTCCCACTTGCTGTCTTCTGGATTCTACATGCACACTATGGCATTCGCACACCTATATATAAAAAAACAAACAAGTAAGTCTAATAAAAATGAATCTACATGTATTAATAGATGCTAATAGGTTGAATGTTTGTGTTTCTCCAAAACACATGTTGAAACTTACTTCCATATGAAACAGTATTAATAGGTGGGACCTTTAAGTGGTGATTAGATAAGACCCTGAGGTACTCTGGTCTCACGAATTGGCCTCATTTCTTATGAAAGAGTCATAGTGGTCTGGGGATTCAACTCAGTGGTACAATGCTTGTCTGGCATTTACTAGCATGGTGGAAATCATTATAAGATTATTATAGAGGAGGGGACAAGTGAGTAAAGCACTTGCTGCAAAAATGTGAATATCTGAGTTTCAAACTCCCATATTTTTATAAATGTAGGTGCTGTGGCAGCACCCTGATAGTCCCAGCATTTGAGACAGATTATCTCTAGAGTAAGTTAGAAGGAGGGAGTTGGCATCTAGATATAGAGTGATCTCTAAATTATTAAACTCTAAAATATAAACTAGTGTTAGGTACACAAGTTTTAGACAACATAATGGCATTTTTGTGAAAAGTATACAAAGTAATTATATCCATTGTATTCACACACACAGACATGCACAAACACATTAAAATAATACACAAACAGAAAAGATAAGAATAATTTTAAAGTAATTATTTTTGTTGGTGGGAGGAAGTAGCCAGCTCTATTTACAAGATTTTATTTTTCTTAGGTAATTATGAGATGAAAAATAAATGATGCAGCACATTTTTTTTTTTATAAGAGAAAGAATTTTGTAATGGGTCATCCTATGTGGTAACCTTGAAACATGCCCTACATTCATCCCCATACTCTGTATCAGGAGGAGGCATACATGTCCTCTTGCTTTGAATCTAGGAAGCTTAAATGATTTTCATAGTAAACAGAGTATGACAGATATAAATTTGTGAAACTTTAAGGGCCACATAGAACAAGATGGTGTAGCTAGTGATGTTTTACTGCAGACGCTCTCATTTGAAACCACCCTGAGATTATTGTGCAGTGTGAGGGAGAGGTAGAGAGAGAGAGAGAGGGAGAGAGAGAGAGAGAGAGAGAGAGAGAGAGAGAGAGAGAGGGAGAGGTGGGAAACAGAGAAGAGACAAATGAGAGTTACGACCCATTGAAGCTCAGATTTGTAAACAAAAAGTTGGTGTTATTGAACTTCATTGCTACTAACAAAAGTTGAATAAAACCCAACTATTTCTGGGCTCCTATATGACGTAGTGTTTAGATAGGGTTTTAATATCAGGAATGCTTTGGAAAGGGAAAGAGATTTGGTCTGATTTATAAGCTGGAGAATATGAGAGGCAAGCCATGATGACTGTCTGTCTTACAGTACTCGATAGTGTGTTTTGGGAAGTTAACCAACTAGAAGCATTTCATTCTTAGAAAAGACATTGTGGATCATTTAGAAGGCTAAATTGAAGTGAGACTTCTTTTAAGTATATTATGTCACATACTGCTGAAAAATGACCATTGAACTATGTGTTCAGCATGGTGACAATAAAATAAACACCTGAGAAGGTTCAATGTATCCCAGATAATGAGGTCAATGCATGATCATAGAAAGTCCACAGTCATAATAGTTAGAAGGTGGGGAGTATCATTATACAACCTTTGTTGAATAAAGACGATAGATGCAGAAAGCATGCTCATGCCTCTGTTTTCTTAATTATTCAGGAAATGGAATATAATTGCAATTCCTATCTTGCTCTTCACATTATCCTCCCAATAAAACTAACAAAATGTAATCTAATAACATTCAGACATCCACTTTTTATAAACAGCCAAAAAGCTATTTTTTATCAATGTTCAATGATTACTCTCATAAGAAAATGGAAGAAGTTACACATCTCTTCCCTTACAACAAAGGAAGCTAAAAATTATCTTCTTAAGGTTGTGATCTTCCCTATAACAATCGAGTGTTTAATCGCTTATCAGCTATCAGGGGTAACACAGTTTTTCACATCAGAAAAACAATCTTTCCTCTGAGCATTTGGCATTGGCTCTACCTTCTGACCTTTGTATAATTCCTCTGTGTGCTCTGATGTCATCTAGTATTAAGGGTGTTTATTTTTACCTATGACTTGCAATA
Source organism: Lophiomys imhausi (assembly GCA_907164525.1). Taxonomy (NCBI): domain Eukaryota; kingdom Metazoa; phylum Chordata; class Mammalia; order Rodentia; family Muridae; genus Lophiomys; species Lophiomys imhausi. The sequence goes on from CAJQZJ010031511.1 coordinate 2,349,970, forward strand.
AAGAAAGTGTTATGCCTTGTTATTCCTGACACTGTCTGCTCCATCGTGACAAGGGGGAAATGGCTACTTTGTGATGACAGTGGGTCAAAGCACTAGTAGAGAACACACAGTGGTTCTCAAAAGAGCAGATGCTCAGCTTATCCTGACTGAATTACAAGGGTAATTTTGGTTCACAGCTGGTGATGCTTGAGGCTATGGTGGCTTTTTAATGGACCACTTTGATATAGGTACATGTTTTATTGGAGGCATGTCTTCATCTTGCTGAAAACCCATTGGCTGGAAGAAGGAAGAGTCTTGTTTCCCAGAAACCCTTGGAGTATTAGGTTTTATGGTTTTGAGCTATGGGTACTGGTGAGCCTCTGATAAGCTAAGACCTCCTGATAAATCTACTTATTCATTCCAAACTGGGCTTCAACTTCAACTGTCACTGAGGATTAATGTTACTTGATGGAGAACTTTGGACTTATTTTGAAAGAAACATTCATTAGAGAATCAACTAGTGAATATGAAACTATATCTGAAATACATAATGATTATTATTATTACTAACTGTGATAAATCAAGGTGACAAACATAAACTGTATAACTACATTTTATTGCTTAAATTCCTTAACATTCTTTCTGGATTTCTTAAATTAGGATAGAGTACCTGCATGACAATGCTGTCTGCCTCTTCATCTGCCCATTTTACTCCCATTCTTATTCAATATTTGTAGATGCATAACTCTTGTGTGCATCCATCAAACCAGCCCTCTCTGCTCTTTTTGGTATGATTTTTTGTTCCTTGTATCAGGAAGGATCCTTCTCTGATACTCCCATACCTAGTTCTTTCTTATGCTATGGATGAGTTCAAGGACCAGGCATGCCCTGGGATAACCTGCCAATGATGCCCCTACTTTCCTATCTCCTCATCTTCACAGAGTTTTTCAAAACCTGTAATTTTGGTTATAAATTCATTAATTGTCTCTGTCAATGGGATGCTAACATCAGGAGATTGTGGCTTAATTTTGTTCCATTTGCTTCTCTAATCTAAACATCACTTGTGGTGTCAGAAAATAGCAGATACCATGCAAAGAAGGACCATGTTCTCTGGTCCTCGGTAACATTGGTAACATCCTCGGACCATCCCTATCACCTGTCCCTAATTGTACTGGATAGAAAATACTGGAAGATGGAGAGAGGTCCTCAGAAATGTCTCTTGGTTATGTTCTGGTTGTTGAAATCATGAATACACAGTAGCTGTGGCTACTGCACACACACAGATAAGACAATGGGCAGCAGGAGTTGGGTGAGGCATAAAAGAGAGCAGTGGGAGTGAATGTGAGCAGAACACATTCTATGCATTATGTAATAGTCAAAACTAATTTTAAAGGAGTAACTTCTCTATAATCCAAAAGAGGCAGATGAGAGAAGAATGTGATGAACAGTTAAGATGGTAAATTTCATACCATACAACACATCCTCACAATTAAACAACAAGAAAGCAGGCAAAGCCATTTTGCCAAAGGGATGAATGTATGTGATAAGAAGCCCCACAGATGTCCTTTGACTATGGACATACGGACTGCCCAGTGTGGCATGTGTTTGCCTCTGTGTCTTAGCTAGTAATCTATCTCCTTTCCAGTGTTCTGTAGATACAGAGCTCCTGTGTCCGTCCTTTCATCAAGTCACCATTCTCCTGTGCAAGTGGCATGATTTTCCACTTCTTGTGTCTGAAAGGACTCTTCTCAGGTCCTCTCATAACTTCTTCCTTCTTATGCTATAGATTTTTCTAAGGACTTGAAATTAGAAGAGCCTTATATGTGGAATTATGATGTTAAATTCATTATCAATCATCATCTCCTATAAACTCATATCTAAATTCATTATGCTAGAAACAAATGCAATAGATAAAGAGAAAAGACTTTTGATATATAGATATTTTGCCTTCTATAAACAAAACATAATTCACTTATTTTAGTAAATATTTTGGAAGTTCTTTAGATAGAAAAATTTAACACAGTCCTATTTTTTTCCAAGAAAAAGCATGTATTTATTGCTTAGAAAATATTTCAAGGTGTGCTGTGGTGTACTTCAGTGGTAGAGACTTTCCTGTCATGTGTAAGGCGCTGGCTTGATGACCATTGCCATTCTCCAATCTAAACTCCTGTTTCAAGAAAAAGAACTTAGCACCTGTTCTTCACTAAAAATGTATTTTTGAATTTATACATGTGTGTGGGTATTTATTACTGTGGGTGGATGGATATGGGTACTGAGAGAGGTCAGAAAGAGCCTCAAGACCTGTTGGAGCTAGAGTTACACAGGTGGTACTGGGTCAGCCAATATGGATGCTTGGAACTAAATTCCTGTCCTCATTAGAGCAGATGTTCTTTATTGCTGAGATATTTCTCCAGATTTCAGCACCTTTCCTGAAAGTCCCTCAGTTTTATGATATTTTTCTCCTATATGTATGGAGATTTTTAATGTGCACATTGCTGTGATACTCATAAAGCAATGTGGTGAAGGTGCCATAGTGTTTATGCTTTATATCTGCAAACTTAACCTCAGATGCCTTCTCATAGAGGGAAGAGGTTCTCTTACCACAGCAATGTCTTTATCATTCCTATCCCTTTGTCACTCACTTTTTCTCCCCAACCAGAACTTCTGCAAAGATGTAAGGCTCTGCATCTTAGAACATGCTGCCAAAGTATGATAGTCCTACAAATAGGACAGAGATAGGCCCGAATTCTGGGAGAATCTCTCCTGGAAACATTCCTCAACTGATAGTGAGCAGGAGACTCTTCCTAGTTTCCTTGACTGAGGGTAGGAGGACTCATCACAGTAGAGGGTTCTTTTGGGGCTTCATAGCCTCAGTATCTTGGCACCTCCTCTTACTTATTAGTGACTACCGTGGTCATCTGTGCAGTCTTCAGGTCTTCCTACTCCCCGTTTCCTCAAGTCTTCACTCATTCATGGAATTTCTGGGGTCTCCTTCGACCTAAATGAAATGAACTTAACTCTTACTAGGTCCTTCTAGATCATTCATTTGTCTGTTTCATGCTAGCGTTTCTGATCTATCCATAGTTTTTGAAGGCTGGCATCTTTGAGTTTTGTGAAGTGAGGCAGATGAAGGCATAAGATACATGGCTAGACCTCTTCCCTCTATGAGTACCTGTAAGCATGTCTGCCAATACATTATGACAATATAGCCATGCCACCTTGGCTTGTTCATTGTGTCCCCCCTCTCCTTTGCAACTATGACTTATTTTGTAAAAATTGAGAGATAGTAAACATAATTGAAGCATTAGTTAACATAACCCTGATAGATCATGAGAAGAGAGAAAGGAATAAGTGTTTCCCGAGTATGTATCATGTGCTACTCACAGTAACTTGTATCTGGACTGTTATGGGGTAGGTAGTACTTTGGTTTACAAGTGAATTAGCTAATTATTTCCTTTTCTATTTTGGATTTTGTTTGTTTTTGTTTGTTTGAGACAGGATTTCTCTGTGTAGCAGCTTGGCTGTCCTGGAACTCTCTTTGAAAACCAGGCTAGCCTCGAACTCACAGAGATCCACCTGCCTCTGCGTCCCAAATGCTGAGATTAAAGGCATGTGACACCATGCCCAACAATACTGCTTTTTTTTCATTACCTCAGTGGAGAAAGGTTCTTAGAACTTAGATCTCAAGAAAATTTTAGAATTCAAGAAATCTCAATCATGTATTTTTTTTTAATCTCAATAAACTAGCTAGTTGATAGAGGAGAAGGTCAGAGATTCATGATGGTCCTGCTTAGAAACATGCATATATTATCATTTGTCATAGATATTATGAAATGCTGACTGTTGGGGGAAGAATCTAACTCCCTGATGAAAATAAAGCTAGGGATCAAGCTAAGGTTTATAAGTATGCTGCGCTAGAACTGCTTGCTGTAGATGTTCCTTCTGTAAAGTACAGAAACGTCAGTATTAGAGAATACCCATAGAGAGTAGGGTGTGTGTGTGTGTGTGTGTGTGTGTGTGTGTGTGTGTGTCTGTGTGTGTGTTTAGAAACACCATAATCAGATAATAATAAACTAAATATATGTGATATGGATCAGTTAAAATGATTTCTTATTGGCAGTGTTTATAATTTTAAGGTTTTGCAAAATGAAGTGCATAATTTAAATAATAATGTAATAGTTACAATATAAAAACATTATTCTTGTTTAAATTATTAAAGTTCTTTTCAAGTGTCCACATTCACATTGTTTTAGAGGCAACATGAAACACATTATGACCTCTATTCATGCGGCATCCTGGCATAGAGACTCTGCCCTTAACCATGTCTCTAAACCAGTGCTGTATAAGGAAGACCTATGCCACTTTGTGGTTTTGTATTTTTATTTGTACCTGCATTCTAAAGAGCTCATTTCCTATAGGCACAAATATAAATAGAATGCAATTACTCTTAATATGGTCCAGGGTTATACTGATATTTATTGCATTTGTGTTCAAAGAACCTTCCATATGAAGTAATGATTTTCAGACAACAGAGTCATACCTGCCATACTCAGGGGTAGAATGCATCCAAGAGTAGATCATACATGCATATGAGGTTCACGTATCTACTTCTCTGGCTAGTGCACCAGGTTCATCACATATCAACCCCTCATACAAGGCTGGCTTCCAAAGACATGCTCCTATGGTCTGTGCACAGTTCTATCTTTCCACAGAGGTAATATGCTTTGAACATAGTGGTAGATCAAAGATGCAGAAAAATTATATAGAGAAATTGTATTGAGATGATCATAAGATGCTTTTTATGATTCTCACATTAACAAAAATAATTTCTAATTATATGCAAATGGATAGATATAGCTAGTTCTTATTATATTGGAAAAATGAAATGTATTTAGTAGTAGGGACAAGTGCCAGCATTGACTAGTGACACTGAGGAAATGTATAGTGTTTTAATATGCACAGACAGAGATAAACACAGGCATTTGGAGGCACACAGAACACACACAAAGAAACATAAGATGAATATATACACAGATACTCAGAGACACATACATATCATAAAACAACACAACCATACACAGACATATGAACCCACATTTCAACAAACACACATAGCCCACACAACTATACAGGCACAGAGAGACATAGATACTCTCTCTCTCTCTCTCTCTCTCACACACACACACACACACCACATAAAACACAAAGATACATATAGACAGCAAATGCACACTTACAGCCAAAACATATATACAGAAACACACAAAGAGATACACAGACATACACAGATACACACATATACAACAAACATAAACAGGCACATATCACCACACACACACACACACACACACACACACACACACAC
>CAJQZJ010031511.1:2461311-2488636 GCA_907164525.1 Lophiomys imhausi
AAAGAAGGGAAGAGGATGGTGGGGCTGAGGGGGAGGAGGGCGGAAGGGTGGGACTGGAGGGGGTAGTAGGGAGGGGATTGTGATTGAGATGTAACTTGAAGAAATAAAAAATAAATTATTAAAAAAAAAAGCTTTAAGTGTAAAAAGAAAAAAGGATGATGTGGGATATTTATAGTCACCAATGTGTACATTGGAAACTATCTTTTAAGGAATGTGTTTAAGAATTATATTAAGAAACATAACCATACTGCATATTAAACAAATCAGGAGTACATTGACAACTAAAGAGATATGAACATATTTACAAAGACAGTTGTAAAATTATTTTTAAATAAGTTAGAACATATTTTAAAATATGAAAACAATAAAACAAAATCTTACCAAGATCAGCATTTAGAATGTATACTTATAATTTTAGGTAATTACAACAGGAAACATAAAATTCAAAAGTTAATGATCCAAGTTTATAACTCAAAAAATCTACACACTTTAATAAATTGTATTTATTAAATATTTATTAAATATGAATTAAATAAGAATAAAAATTAAAAACAACAAAACAAATCAGTTCAAAAGGAGTAAAAATTAATGAACTAAAAATTAAATTAAGTTAGATTTTGAAATTTAGTTATTTGTAAATGTTAGTATCACTGACAAATAGCTATGCATTTGGTTCAAATAAAAATATAGAGCAAGACATTAGCATATACATAACTGTTCTGCAAATGGAGCAAGACAAATCCTGAGCTTAGATGACAGATGTACAGCTCAGTGTGTAGTAACTACAAGCCTCCATTGGAAGGTGGCTGCATCACACTCTTGCCCAGAGGTAGTCTTGTAAAAGGGTGGTAATGAAAAGTCTTCCCAATGGGAAAAGCTTTAGGTACTGAACTGTGCCATCTACGTTGGGTGGAAAAGGAAGTGAAAGGGGTTGGAATATCTAAGGCTTCATTCCACTATTGGATGATCTGAAGAGTCAATCAAGGACTGGGCTAGAAATTATCACAATCTGAGGGTGAAGAGTGAGAGTTAAAGCTATATGGAGAACATAGGCAGGAGAGCAGGGAGTATTCAAAGACTTTGTATAACATGTTATCTGCATCAAAGACCACCTGCCATAGAAAATAACACACAATAATTTGAGCACCCAGCCTCTCTTAGTAGTCACTCAGTAATGCCATACAGGGAATCTACAACAGAAAAACTAAAAGTACTACACTACTAAACAGCAGTTTCTTTCTCAATGATAGTTACCACAGTTATATCCACTGTCAAGTTTAAAACCACCTGCACTAACAGAAAACAATTAATCTCCCAATGTAGCACTACTTCTCAAAATCTTGGAGTCAAGTACATACTACTAGTATGTTATGAAAAGGGCAATCCATTGTTCATTCTCAAATGAAGAGTCATGTATTCTGTGTTAGGAGTGGACTAACATGTTCTCCCAGTAAACTTCAATCCACCTAGAATCTCTCCAAGTGGTCATTTATACCAGCCAGAGAAGTGTAGGCAATCAGAGAGCTGAAGATCAAGGGATACAGAACCCTACCATTCCTAAGCCAGCAGTTACTGGTCTCGTCTTTCTAGTAAGAAAACAGAGAGCATCCATCTCTAGGAAAGTGTCACCAGGGGTAGGCTGGATCCTATATTAGGCATTAGCATTCTATGACAGTTGCGTGTTTTTCACAGAAAAGACAATATAGCAATCAAGTGACCACTGGGGGGAAATTTTGTGCCTTTGAGTTGGAGGTCATGAATCTTAAAGAAATGGTTATCTTCATTGGAATCCCAGTATGAATCTCACAACCTGGCTATTCATCTCCTTCATAATGATGTTCAGTGAATTTAAGGAATCACTGTCTTAGTGGCAGGAACTGAGCAAGGTTACCAGGAAGATTTGCTACTGTTACCCAGGCAGGACAAGGAAGATGTGTGGAACCCTAGCCTTGCACAGAGTGTTCCTGTGTAATCCTCTAACTATAAATATACCAGCATAGCAACCTCATCTGTGAGTGACATGGCAAGGAGAGGTTTAGTTCCTGGGAAATGAGAGCTTTAAATATATCACTAAGATACAACATTAAGGCCAACAAAGATGTTGACTGAGAGAGGAATCCAGAAAAGATTGGAGTGTAGCAATAAACAACGTCTGAGACTTGAGACGTTGGGTGGTGGAGTCATCCTATTCATTTTTCTCCAAGTTTCTCCTCAGATGGAGGGGACCCAGGAACACCAAAGCAATAGCTCCTAATTGATGATGGAAGGTTGAACTAGATCATGTCAGATGGTGGGTGCAGTAGCCATGGAATACTTCACCACTGACTTGAAAAGAAGAGTAATTTATGCTAGGGTTGGTAGCAGGGCCCTAAGTCAGCATGTCAGAAGTCACCTCAGTCTCTGCCTTGGCTGCAGTGATGTTTCACTTTGGATAGTATCATTTAATGGAAGGCAAGATTTGTGTGATGGGACAGACATGAGTAAGTTAAGTCATCACTTAGCCCAACAATAACACATCTTTGACAGGCAACACCTGCCCCAGAACTTCTTAGAGGGTGGACTGAGACTTTGTTAAGAATTGAAATTGCTATTTGACTACATTTTTTCTTCATTATTCATCTTTCCTCTCAAATTTTTTTCTCTTTTCCATTCACGAGGATGATCCTTAATTATTATTTAGTACTTAAGTCTTTGTACCTTCACACAGAGAACTATATTAATTTTCTATTAAATTATAGTGTAATAATAAGTTGCTCCACACCAAGGAACTTAACTGTGTTGCTTTGCAGGTTGGAAGATGAGAGCCCTTACATGGGTCTCACTGGGCTGAGATCATGGAGTCATGCTGAGCTGTCTTTCCTTCAGAAGGTTCTTATGAAAAATCACATCCTTGTCTTTTAAAAGAAATGCACATACCCTGCCTCTGTTTCACCACTTGACAGCAGTAACATCGCCTCACTCCACTGGGTTTTGTTAGACCATGAATCTCACTCATTCCAGCCCCACAAGCAAAGATTTGGGGTTTTAAAGTGAGATTGTGAACTTAACCATGAGTACTCACAATGTTATCCCATTTAAATCTCCCTAACCCACTCATGTCTACACATACCCTTTTGTGGCAAAAGTAACCCAGATCTTCCAAAACAATGGATGAGAACATTACTGGTAGTAGTGTTCTGCTGACTAATGGCCCAAAATGTTTATATCTCCCAACGTTTGTAGCTTCAGATTTTTCACCTTCAATATAATGTGGGTGATGAACCGATTTCTAAGATATCCTTCACACATCTTCTAAGTCAAAGATTCAAGTCTGCCCCAAACTGTACAAATATTCCAGCTGCTGATATGCATGCACTTTGTTTCTGAGGGAAGTAGAAACAATCATTTTCAGATTCTCCAATGTGTTTAGAAATCACTGCTTCAAAATCATTATCACCATTGTAAACAATTTAAATAATCTACTCTAAGAATCACAGGACAGAGCCAGCATTAAGTGCCACAGCTAACATTTATTGGCTGCTCAGAGGAATCCAGTAGCAATTGTACTTGGCACTTTACACAGATTGGGTAACCATGATCTTTTGAACAACTCTGCAAGATACTCACTTTAATTATTCCAAATTCACAGATAAAGAAAATGATACTTAAATAGGTTAAGCAATTTTCTTCAGGTTAAATCCTGGATTTACAGAGCCAGAGTCAGCTCTGAACAAAAGGCTGCTAATCTGTAAAACCTGCTTTATCTCTGGAAACCAGGAAAATTATGATGAAATAAATGTAGAGACACTTGCATTATGTGTTTTTTGAGTCAAGACTTATCTTTTCGAAACCTTCAGAGAAGGATACTAAAATGTATTTGTTTGAAATGTAACCTAGGAAGAAATGAGGTTAAGTCAGATCCCCCATTATAGATGCAGGATGTGTTAGGATGCTGAAGAGACAGTGAAGTAACTCCGTAATATGTGCAGTAAACAGTCAAGGTTCTAAGCCACCTGTTTCATCCACCCCAAAGCACTAAATTTCTTGAGTTTCTCTGGGCCTAAAAGTAGCAAGTCAACACCAGGGTAGGATGGCACCTCCAGGTGCAGATTCATCTCTACTATGACAATAAACTATTATAAGCTTCTTCCTGATTCTGAGCTAACATTTATGTCTGTGCAAATGATGGTGACAGGACTTTAGAGCCATTATGGGCACTGGATGGCTAATTACATTAAATCACAAGAGAAAATGTTAACACAATTTGATACACCAAAGAGCTGGGGTTGGTTGTTTTGTTATATTTCCATTTCTTTTTTGAGACAAGGTCTTCCAGTGTTCATGCTGGCCTGAAACTCAAATTCCCTTGCTTTTGCCTTCCAAATATTGAGTTTATAGCCATTACACAGTATGCAGGCAAACTACCTTCAATATCAAAGAAGAAAATTCAAGGAATTTTGGAGAATGAAATATAAGTATAACACCAGGCTGCCTTAAACTTTCAAATAACTGTATGGACAAATAAAGGTCTCGGTCATCAGAACTGCAGTGTTCTTCAGTTGACGCTACTCTTGTCTGGAAATCAACTTCCATTCTGTGTCTGATGTAAGGAGTCATCTGCTCTCACCAGACTTTAAGAGTCTTGAGCTCAGGTCTCCTTCGGAAGTGCTGAGTTTCCACACAAATGATAGATGCTCAAAAAACTTTGTCAAAGAAGTTTCTACCTTTTTTTAGTTTCAATAAATGGCTGCATGTATCAGAATTCAATGTATCAGAAACAATATTAGACCTTCCCTCAACAATGAATTCAATGCTGAGATCTGGTTACCGCCCCTTCTGAGGCATTCTCTTGATTGGTTAATAAAAGTCACTTATGGCCAATTAGCTGGGCAGAAAGAGTATAGGAAGGTGGGACTTCCTCAGATCAGCAGGAATTCTGCACACACAGAGACTCTCTCCCCTTTCCGCCAGGAGACACAGAAGGAGACAGATGTCTGGAGAAGTCTGGAAGGTACTCACAGGCACATGTTGGTTTGGGGTTAACTTAGAGTAGCTAATTGAGAATCTGCCCAGCTAAGGGCTAAGCGTTAAAATATTAAAAGTTCTTGGTGTGTTTAATTATTGGAGAAAAGACTGCGGCGGCTTATAGGCCCTCAGTCCAAGCAGTCCCGGGCTGTTGGATTCCCAGACTCCCTTGAGCCCAGGTGAATCTCCTGCCAAGCTGCCGGTAATTCTACCAGCCTAATATAACAACTTATATTAATTAACAGAGTTTAGGTTATAGGTGGTGTAGGCCACCTTTGGTCCTGGGGCTCTTTCTCCAGGATAAGTTAGGCAACCGGTGAAGGCACTCAGCCCAGGCCGCCTGCTCCTTTGCCAAGCCACCGGCTACTCCGTTGGCCTCTTTGCTGAATTAATATTACAGTTTAAACTTACTAATAACTACATTAAATAATTAATTTGCAGTTTTCAGTGGGCGCCCAACGTGGGGCATTATGGGTAATTTTATTTTCAAAACTGTAGAGAAAACTGCAGATTTTGAAACTATGATGCCAGTTGTTGACAATATGGCAATCTTTACTGCTGACCTCTACACTGTTTTTCAATCAGACCGAATGTTTTATGCTGTTTACATTTTTTATTTTATTGGTTTGTCATAAGGAAGACGTCTGCTACACAATTAAAATTTATGGAAATGCAGATTGAGGAGCTTAAGAAAATTCTGGCAGGGCAGGTGCCTGGAACTGAGAAAATGGCAAGTTCTTTTCTAGCTAGGTCTCCACAGTCACCACATGTACCAGTAGAAAAGCTGCCGTGGGTACTAGTAGGAAACCAGGTAGGTAATAGTGCTAATGTGGAACCAAGTGCGCCCCCAGAGGAGCTGCGTGGTACTGCACAATCACCATCAGCTTTTCCAGTTATGTTTCAAATTAGGCCTGATAATAATAACGGTCAACTCCGTCAGGAATTAACATGGCGTCCAATAGACATTTTGGATTTAAAAAGATTTAAGGAGTCTATTGTCTCTTATGGAATGCACTCATCATTCATTAAACAGATGCTAAATAATTGGGCTATACAAAATAAAATCATTCCCCAAGATTGGAAGGGACTGATATCAGCTGTGCTAGAAGGTAGCTGGCAATTACAATGGTTGTCATGGTGGAGACATGAAGCCACAAAATTAGAGCAGCAAAATATGGCAAGGGGAATAAATGTCACAACCCACCAAATGCTTGGTGAGGGACCTTATGCTGACATATGGTTACAGATTCAATTTGAAGATGTTGTCATTGAACAATGTCATGTTGCAGCTCTGAGAGCCTGGGATATGGTGGCTAAGTCTGGGAAAAGGTTTACTTCATTTACCAAGATAATACAAGATCCTCAGGAAAACTTCTCAGACGTTTTAGGGAGATTGACTTCAGCTGTGGAGAGAGATGTAGATAACCCTGATGCCAGACAGGACTTGATAAATGCCTTGACATATGAAAATGCAAATGCTGAATGTCAAAGGGCAATTAGGCCATTGAAAGCTTGAGGAGCCCCAGTAGATGAATGGATAAGAGAAACAGCTGATATTGGTTTTCAAGAGCGTCAGACTAATGTCATAGCACAAGCAGTTGCTAGGGGTCTTAATGAGTGCTTTAGAAATGGTGAACTTGGTCATTTCCAAAGATATCATAAGGCTGAATCTTCCAGAACTCGAAATGATAGGTGCCTGGACTCTGCAGAACATGGTCATAGAAGGGATCGAACGGCTCTTAATGGCGAACATGGTCGTAGAAGGGAACGAACGACTTCTAATGGCAATAGAAGGTTAAGGTCTCCAGGATTTTGTACTCGTTGTGGAAAAGGTAAACACTGGTCCCGGGATTGTAGAGCTCAAACAGATGTCAGAGGTAACCCCTTGCCGGGAAACAAGGGGAGGGGCCTACCGGTTCAGGCCCCCCAAAACAATGTGAACCGTCGTCCATCATCCAACCAGAGGGAAACGGACAGGCAGGAAGAACAAAATTAACTATTGCTGATCTTTTACAGGCTACTGAAGGTACTACAGTTTTAGATTTGACCACAGATCAATCTAAAACATTATCCAAAACAGATGAATGTTATATGTTAACCACTGGTATCTATGGTCCTTTACCATCAGGGACAATAGGATTAATATTTGGAAAAATGGATTAACTTGTCAAAGATTGTTTATTCATCCAGGTATTCTAGATGGAGACTTCAAGGAAGAAATGAAAATTATGACATCCAAATGGAAAGAGATGACAATTAATGCAGGTGACAAAATTGCCCAACTGCTGCTGTTTCCTTACACTAAGGGCAAGGTTGTTCCAATAGACAGAACAGGAGCAGTCGAAAATAGTGGAAAACGTGTGTATTGGCAAACAATGGTGAGTGATACGAGACCAAAATAAAAATACAAATGAATGGTATTGAAATAGAAGGATTGCTTGACACAGGAGTGGATGTCACTGTCCTCTCACACCAGTCTTGGAATCCAAACTGGCCACTTCAAAGGGTTCCTACACATTTTATAGGAATTGGTAAATTATCACATGTAAAGCAAAGTGTACGATGGCTTCACTGTGTGGGACCAGAAGGGCAAACAGGGAAGTTGAGACCTTATGTGGCTGATGTACCCATAAATTAATGGGGAAGGGATCTCTTACAACAATGGGGTACTCAAATTAATATTCCTGCAATGCCAGAAATAACAAATGATGAAATGATGGATGCTTTTGTGTGTAGAGAGCTGCGACGTGCCGCGCCCTAAAGATGGCGCTGGTTTCCACCTTCCACCAGCCTGATGGTGAGCACTCTCGGTAAACAAGTCCATATTTGGCTATGACCGCTGATCTGGCTTGCTTCCGCATACGTGGGCCTCTAAGATAGCACCATGTGGCTTTACTTGATTGGCTGTTCATATAGTATTTAGCCTGTGGGTTGGATCTGCCCAGATTATTCGGAAGACTGTTTTCAAGGGATCTGAATAAACTGCTTGAGAAGAGCTTTTGTGAGTTGCGTCATTCTTGCTGGTTGAGGTCGATGCGACAAGTGGTGGCCCATACGGGGAACCAGAAAAGACTCAGAACTCTTGCAGTCAGGGGCAGTGCACTGGTAAGTTCCCGGGATAAATTGGGACAATAAAGTTTCGCGGAAATTGTGAACTAAAGGTAAAGTTTCGTGGGAAACTGCGAACCGAAAGTAAATTTTTAATCATGGGATCGTGTCAGTCACATCCAATTTTTCTGGCTCTTCAGGAGCTTCTTTTAGCTAGGAAATTGAAACTTAAGAAGTCAACCCTAGAGAGATTTTTGAATGAATGCTACTCCATGGCTCCATGGTTTGCAGTGTCCGGGAATCTTACGGTATCCTGCTGGGACAAATTAGGCAGGGACTTGGATTTTGCTTGGGAGCAAGGTACTCTGAAGCATGGAGTAAGACCGGTTTGGAAAATGGTGAGGAGTTGTTTAGAAGATCAGAGATGCTGTAAAGCAGTTAAGGAAGGAGAGTCAGCCCTGGACCTGCTGCAAGGGGAAAGATCTGAGCAGGCAGACAGTGAAAAGGGAAGCAAAAAGAAGGTCCCTCTCTATCCCGATCTTAGAGATTTTAGAGATTTTGAGGACTCAGAGGGCACGGATTCTGAAGGGGAGCTACACACTCTAATAGAACAGTTGGAGAGGACTGCTATTAGAAAAAGGGAAAAGAAAAAGGTAAAAGAGAAAGACACGATGGCGGCAGTTGGTGTAAGTGAAGCCGTTGCCGCGGCGCCTTCAACTCCCCCTCCATACCCAGAAGCCGTTCAGATAGATCAGCCTGTTCAGTCCCTGAAAGTAGGGAGATCTTTCTGCCCGGGGGTTTGGACACAAGTAAGAACAGAATTACAGTTTACCAAGTATACTATCCAGTATACCAAGACCCACAAGGGAACAGGTACGAGGAACCGCTTGATTTTAACGTAATTAAATCCCTTGCAGAGTCGGTTCGTACCTATGGCATTACCACTTCTTTTACATTGGCTCAAGTAGAAGCATTAAGCAGACATTGTATGACCCCGAGTGATTGGAGTGGCCTGGCCCACGCCTGCTTAAGTCCAGGGCAATACTTAGACTGGAAAGCTTTCTTGATTGAGTATGCCACTGAGCAAGCAGCCATTAATCAGAGAAATGGAAATGCAGCCTGGGATAGAGATATGCTGCTTGGGCAGGGGAGATTTGCCAACCAGCAGACAGGATATCCCAATCAGGTTTATGAACAAATAAACCAGACAGCTATCGAGGCTTGGAAATCCCTTCCTAACAAAGGGGAGGTGAGTGGGAACTTAACTAAGATTCTACAGGGCCCCATGGAGCCCTTTTCAGACTTTGTGGCACAATTGGTGGAAGCGGCAGGGAAGATTTTTGGTGACCCGGATGCTGCTATGCCACTAATAAAACAGTTGGTCTATGAGCAATGTACCAAAGAGTGTAGAGCCGCTATCACCCCTTACAAGAACAAAGGGCTAGAAGCCTGGATGAAAGTGTGTAGAGAACTTGGAGGGCCGTTAACTAATTCTGGTCTTGCTGCTGCAGTAGTACAGTTGACCAGAAAATGTGGAGGAAATCCAGGAGTTTGTTTTAAGTGTGGCAAGATGGGACACTTTAAAAGACAATGCCCCGAGGGAAGGAATACAGAAAGTACAGGAAGTGCACAACGCCCCAGGCAGCCGAGGTTAAGCTCAAAATGTAAGAAAGGGAACCATTGGGCTAATGAATGCCGTTCAGTGACAGACATACATGGCCAGCCTTTGACTCAAAGTTATGGTGACGCTCGTCCAAAATACGGACAGCGGGGCCCACGACCCCAGTGCCCACAAATATATGGGGCAGTAGAGAATCAGGACAAAGAACAGAATCAAGAGAGATGGCCAACCCTCCGCCATCCGAGAGACCACAGAGAGCCACTGCAGGCTCAGCAGGATTGGACCTCTGCTCCACCACCAGACTCGTATTAATGCCCCAAATGGGGATCCAGTTAATTGAAACAGATTTTAAAGGACCCCTTGAACCTGGTACAGTTGGTTTGCTGTTAGGGAGGTCATCATCAGCCTTGAGAGGACTTATTGTCCATCCTGGGGTTATAGATCCAGATTATACAGGAGTGGTTAAGATCATGGTAGCCTCCCCCCATGGTATAACAGCTATCTCTCCTGGAGATAGAATTGCTCAGTTGGTCATTTTGCCGAGCTTACATGATCGCTATGTGGCAAGGGATCGAGAGAGAGGAAAAGATGGTTTTGGGTCCACGGGCACGGATCTGACTTTTCTCTCCTTGGATTTGGACGAACGCCCCGTCTTGTAGTTAAAAGTTTATGGTAAAAGGATCCTGGGCCTTTTGGATACTGGGGCTGATAGGAGTATCATAGCAAAGAAAGACTGGCCTTCAGGTTGGCCCGTACAAGCTTCTTCTCAAACACTTCAAGGCCTGGGTTATGCTAAGACTCCAGATATGAGTGCAAGATTATTAAAGTGGCAGGACCAAGAAGGCCACTCAGGAGTAATGCAGCCATGATTATCCAGGCCCTTGTCGCCATTGAGGCAGGCCAGTCCCCTCAGGCATGGCTCACTGCCATGAAGCATTAAATCTTCACTGAGCATAGTCCCTGCCCACTGAGGTATTCGTTCCACGGATAGAAGGGTCTGGCAAGTCAATGACAGAGTTGACGGGTAAGTCTCGGCCACCTAAGACAGGGCAGCCCCGAGTGGGGAGGCTGAGCCAGAGGCGGGTAAGAGTTTGAGCACCGCCCTCCTACAGGCTCAGGCCCGCCTTGAGATCCCCAGATATGGGGATTACGAAGCTTTTCCAGGGACTTCTACCAACATATTTAAAAACAAAAAAGGAGGAACTGTAGATCTGCGATGTGCTGCGCCCTAAAGATGGCACCGGTTTCTGCCTTCCACCAGCCCGATGGTGAGCGCTCTCGGTGGTAAACAAGTCCATATTTGGCTAAGACAGCTGATCTGGCTTGCTTCCGCATATGTGGGCCTCTAAGATAGCACCACGTGGCTTTACTTGATTGGCTGTTCATATAGTATTTAGCCTGTGGGTTGGGTCTGCCCGGATTATTCGGAAGACTGTTTTCAAGGGACCTGAATAAACTGCTTGAGAAGAGCTTTTGTGAGTTGCGTCGTTCTTGCTGGTCGAGGTCGACGCGACATTTGAGGAAGGTATTGATATGCATACTCAACAACAATTGCAAGCTATGTCTAGTGTCCAAACACAGGACACTCCAGACATTGAGATTATAGATACTTTTGAGGAAGGTATTGATTTGGGTACTCAACAACAACTGTAAGCTATGTCTAGTGTCCAAACACAGGACACCCCAGGTATCAAGTTTCCAAATTTATACTAGGGGCCACTGCTGAAATTCCAACAGCCCTACCCTTGAAATGGCTATCAAATAAACCAGTGTGGCAAGAGCAGTGACCCATAACCAAGGAAAAATTGGAGGCTCTTGAGCAACTGGTAAAAGAACAGCTGGAGGCTCATCATATAGAAGAGTCTACCAGCCCATGGAATTCTCCTGTGTTTGTGGTAAAAAAGAAATCGGGTAAATGGAGAATGGTAACAGATTTAAGAGCTGTGAATAGAGTAATTCAACCTATGGGTCCTTTGCAGCCTGGTATGCCTTTACATTCTCTATTACCAAAGTCATGGCCCTCAATAGTTATTGATTTAAAAGACTGCCTTTTCTCAATTCCATTGCATAAGAATGATGGGGAAAGGTTTACTTTCTCTGTACCTATTCTAACAGTAGGCCAATCAAGAGGTATCATTGGAATGTGCTTCCACAGGAAATGTTGAATAGTCCAACACTGTGTCAATATTTAGTGCAAAAACCATTAGAAATAATGCGTAAGCAGTTTCCTCGATCTATTATCTATCATTATATGGATGATATTTTGTTGGCTGATTCTGATGTAGTTATTTTAGAGAACTTATTTAAGGAAATACAAAGAATTCTACCACTATGGGGGTTAAAAATTGCTCCTGAAAAAATACAAAGAGGAGATTCAATCAACTATTTGGGTTATAAAATAAGTCAACAGAGAATAAGATCACAAAAAGTACAAATCCGTAGAGACCAATTGAAAACTCTCAATGATTTTCAAAAATTAATGGGAGATATAAATTGGCTAAGGCCCACCCTTGGTTTAAGTACTCATGAGTTAAGTAATTTGTTTCAAACATTACAAGGGCATTCAAATCTAAACCGTCTTAGATGTTTAACTGCTGAGGCAGAAAAGGAATTAATGTTGGTAGAACAAAGATTGAAAGATGCAGACATAGATTGAATTGATCCCCAACTTGATTGTATTTTGGTCATTTTACCATCAACTTATTCTCCTTCAGGGCTTATTATGCTACAGGAAGATAGTATTATGGAATTGATTTTCTTACCACATAACAAAGTAAAAAATTAAAGACATACATAGAAAAGATATCTGAATTAATTGTAAAAGGTAAAATAAGACTACGTCAATTATCAGGAACGGACCCGGCTGAAATAGTAGTGCCTCTTACTAATGCTGAGATTATGTCATTGTGGGTAATCAATGAAAATTGGCAAAGAGC
This sequence comes from Lophiomys imhausi, assembly GCA_907164525.1. Taxonomy (NCBI): domain Eukaryota; kingdom Metazoa; phylum Chordata; class Mammalia; order Rodentia; family Muridae; genus Lophiomys; species Lophiomys imhausi. The sequence continues at coordinate 2,473,921 of CAJQZJ010031511.1, forward strand.
TTGCAGTAATTATTTGGGAGAAATTAATAACAAATTTCCAAAAAGCAAACATATACAATTTATAAAAAGAACTAATTGGATTCTTTCTCGTATTGTAAAGGGAACACCAATTCCTGATTCACTAACCTTCTATCCTGATGCTAACAAGATGGGAATGGCAGGTTATAAGACAGACAAAATCAGCAAGGTAATCAAAAGCCCATCCATATACCTCAGTTCAAAAAGCAGAATTGTATGCAATCCTTATGGTGTTATTAGATTTTCCAGAGTCTCTTAACATAATTACGGATTCTCTATATGCAGAAAGAGTTGTGTTGCATATAGAAACTGCTGAATTTATTCCCGATAACACAGAATTAACTTCTTTATTTATACAATTTATACAACAGGTCATCAGAGGTAGAAATAATCCATTATATATAACCCATATTCGATCCCATACAGGTTTGCCAGGTCCACTGGCACAAGGAAATGAAGAAATTGACCAATTACTCATAGGAAATGTGTTGGAAGCCTCAAAATTTCATCAGAAACATCTTGTTAACAGTTCAGGTTTAAAGAAAAAAATTTTCTATTACCTGGCAACAAGCCAGGGAAATAATTAAAAAATGTCCTATGTGTTCTCTGTATAACCAGACTCCATTACCTGCTGGTAGTAACCCTAGAGGTACTAAAAAGAATGAAATTTGGCAAATGGATGTTTTTCACTTTGAAGAATTTGGAAAACAAAGGTACGTACATCATACCATTGATACATACTCAGGGTTTCAATGGGCAACTGCTTTAAGTTCTGAAAAAGCTGATTGTGTTATTGCATATTTGTTAGAAATAAAGGCATTTATGGGTGTACCTACACAAATTGAGACTGATAATGCTCCTGCATATATATCTAATAAGATGAAGCAATTCTTTGCATATTATAATATAAAGCATGTTCCTGGTATACCACACAATCCTACAGGCAAGCAATCGTAGAAAGAGCTAATCGTACCTTAAAAGAGATGTTTTTTAAACAAAAGGGGGAAATTAAGGAATCCCAGGGATAGATTACACAATGCATTGCTAACTTTGAATTTCCTAAATGTTGGTGAAAAGGGTACCACTGCCGCTGAGAGACATTGGGTTATACAAATATCTGAGGAATTAAATCAACCAATATATTATAAGGATATGCTAACCTTAGAGTGGAAACCTGCAATGGTTTTAAGATGGGGACGTGGTTATGCCTATGTGTCTACAGGGAATGAAAAAATGTGGTTACCAACAAAACTTATAAAGATTAGATCTGACCAGGGAGAACCTCCCATTAGCTGAAATATGAATGTCTTCGCATGGTAAGAATATTTTATTAATTGTGTGGTTTTCATGATATTCCAATCTTTTATCCAGGATGGACAGAGTTTATGCCTTAAAATGGACTTACAAAGGTGTTCTATGCCTTCCACTTGCTCAAATTTAGAGCAAAAATGTATTTTCAGAGCCAAGGACTGAATGACAATAACAAGGCAAATGTTCCAGAAGATTCAACCTAACATATTGCTTCAATCACTGTTTTCTTAAAAACTTTGCATGCAAATCATTTTTAAAAGAGCTAGTCCAAAAAATGATCGATCCTACAGAGACTGGACAACAAAAGCTATAGGTAACTTTCCCAGGAATTGGCCAATATCTCAATTTTTGAAGGGTACCCGAAAATGTTTACACTCCATTCCCAAAAGATGGGATGGAAGTTTTTGTGTGTGTTATGTTATATGTTGTGATTGTTTGTTGTCGTCTAGGATGAATGGATATATGTTATGTGTCGTGAATTAGATTCAGGGATTTTCTTCTTTCCTTCACTCTATTTTTTGTCTCTTTTATTAGTAAAAACTAAGATTATTTTGTTATATTAATAGAAATTGATAGAAATTTAAGATTGTTTTGTTATAATAGGTATTGATAGAAAGTTATGATTATTACGTTTTATATACCCTTAAAGATAAATTTTAGTTTCAAATTATCAAGATTTCTTTTGAAAAATAAAAAAAAAATTGTTTTTCTTCTATTGTCCAAAAGACAATTTGCCCTAGGAAAGATACTACATGCCATCTTTTTATGGCATGAATGGAGACTTACAAATGTCTTTCTTCTGTTCAAAGAACAGGAAATATTCTTTCATTGATTTGTGCATCCTGCACATCCAATGCATTTTGGTAATTGCAGAACTATATGTTACTTGTGAGAAATTATATATTTTCAGAACAACGAGACCTGAGTCCAAAGGAGACAAAACCAGTAACCCAAATGATCCAGCCTCATAGACTGCCTCAATAGCTGTTTCCTCCAAAATCTGCATCCAGAACAACTTCAAACAGCTTGCTGAGATGGCCCACCTCAAAGGCTGTTCCAGACAGGACATCAATAAACTCCTGAACTTTACTACCAAAGTCCAGCTTCGAACTACAAATTGCTCAGAACATTCAAATAGCTGAGCACCTAGAGACTGGACAACAAATGTTACAATTTGCTTGCTTAACCATTTTTTCCTTTTATTTGGGCCCCTAAACAGGTTTTCTGTGTCCCAATTCAGCAGGAAGAAGTTTTAAGAGAGCGATGTCCCATTCCCAAAAAGTGGGGTGGATGATTCTTTGGTTATTTGACGGGTTATAGATGTCATTTAGGGAGAATGGTTACAAATCGTTATATGGTCTTGTTAAGCAAAGTGTAGGAGGTTAAGCTCAGGGATTTCTTTCTCTTTCTTTATCCTTCTTTCTCTCTTATATAGGGGGAGAAGACTTGAAAAGAAAAAAGAGAGGGAATATGGATATACAGTATAGAATTGATAAGATAAAAGAGAAGATTATTGAATCTACTCCTATAGATCTTTGTATATTGATACAAAATTAAGGCTATATTTTGACTAGGTATTGTACCTAGATAATTCATAAATTTGCAATGTGAAGTTCTAGTCCTTTTGACAGTAACTATCACAAACTGTCATATTTCTTTTTGGAAGCTGCTTTCCTATGCTTCCTACTCAAATAATAACTTTATCCCTTCCTATGTCTTTGATGGCATTGAAGGCATAGTAGTTATAAAATTTCAATTGAACTTGAGTTGTTTAGGATAATTTTAAAAATGCATGTTGATAGTCATTCAAACTTGTGATTTTATTAGGATAATTAAGTTAGTTAATTTCAGAGGTTCTAAGCTAATCAGATATTAAGTTGTTAGAGACAAGCAACATTTGCTTACTCAATGGATATGGATAGATGGTCTTCAAAAACTTCAAGAGATCTGCAGAATATGGCATTTAAAGATATTTTTGTTATTTTAAAAATTCTTTGACATGAGACTGTCAGCTCCTGACAGTGCCCATTGCACTTGGAAGGAGATAATGAGCATCAAGAAATCTCCCATCAGGAGATAATTCCTACTGGGCAGAAATGCCCCTGCTCTCTCAACAGACTATTTACAGTCCAAAAATGGACCAGAGCTCAATGCACGTAAATTGATGGCCTGATTCTGCAAAGACAGAATGGGAAAATCTTATTTCCTGATCCACAACTAAGTCTGTGAGACATGCTTGGCTAGAAAGCTGAAGATGACGCTCCAGTGTTCTAGAAACTGGGGACTGTCTAGGCAGCCAGTTGTCTGTCATTTCATAGTTTTGGAAGTTGCTTGCTCTGCACTTCCTATCTACTCAGATATATTTATCCTTCTCAGGTTTCTGATGTGATGGAAGACTATATAGTTATAACATCACAGTAAATTTTAAATCATCGAGGAATTAAAAGGATGTTATAAGGTTAAGATGGTTTAGTTAATAATGCAAGTTAGGATGGAAGTTGAATTAGGTATAGATCCTTAAACTCATCAAGAGAGATATATATCACACCTTTTAGTTTTCATAATTGTTTTTATTGTAGTTATTGTTACTGTATTGTGTTTACTGTTAAGAAAAGGAGCCTTTTGCTAGACTTAAAGGGGGAGATGTTGAGGGAAGGTCTAATATTGTTTCTGATACATTGAATTCAATGCTGAGATCTGGTTATCGCCCCTTCTGAGGCATTCTCTTGATTGGTTAATAAAAGTCACTTATGGCCAATTAGCTGGGCAGAAAGAGTATAGGAAGGTGGGACTTCCTCAGATCAGCAGGAATTCTGCACACACAGAGACTCTCTCCCCTTTCCGCCAGGAGACACAGAAGGAGACAGATGTCTGGAGAAGTCTGGAAGGTACTCACAGGCACATGTTGGTTTGGGGTTAACTTAGAGTAGCTAATTGAGAATCTGCCCAGCTAAGGGCTAAGCGTTAAAATATTAAAAGTTCTTGGTGTGTTTAATTATTGGAGAAAAGACTGCGGCGGCTTATAGGCCCTCAGTCCAAGCAGTCCCGGGCTGTTGGATTTCCAGACTCCCCTTGAGCCCAGGTGAATTTCCCACCAAACCGCCGGTAATTCTACTGGCCTAATATAACAACTTATATTAATTAACAGAGTTTAGGTTATAGGTGGTGTAGGCCACCTTTGGTCCCAGGGCTCTTTCTCCAGGATAAGTTAGGCAACCGGTGAAGGCACTCAGGCCAGGCCACCTGCTCCTTTGCCAAGCCACCGGCTACTCCGTCGGCCACTTTGCTGGCCTAATATTACAGTTTATACTTACTATTAACTACATTAAATAATTAATTTACAGTTTTCATTTGTTTGTTTGTTTGCTAGTGTTATCTCTGTTCTTGGCATTTCTATTGTTCTCTCACACTGTTAAATTTGTCAGACCTCACCACAACAATGTGGTGACAAACACTTCTAGACATGTAGAAAAAGACCGAATGAGGCCTGCAAGTAGTCAGATCTAAGACTTTAGGGATCTAACTTATAGAAACTCAACACCTACATATGCATCCACACATACATAAACCTTTCTTTCTATACATTGAGTATATGTATATTTTGGCTTATATCTATTTATCCATAAACTAATACTAAAGAGATACCATCCTAAAATCTTTATAAATTTGACAATATATTGTCTCACAACTTTTCTGATATTCCGGCTTACTGACTTTTTTTTTTAGTATACTTGGAAATACTGAGGCTACCATGATGTCAATGATAAGTTGTTTTTTTTTTTTTTAATTTGGTTTCTTAGGTGTTATAGCACAATATAGATATTTAAGCCTGTGGGATAAAGCCTAAAATTCTGAACATGGGTAAAATGATAGGTAGTACCACTGGGAAGGCAAAATAGCTCTTTTCCCTTGGGGATAAAAATGATAGCCTATTCTTCCCACTTCATTGACTCTAAAGGCTATAACAAAACTGTAATGATCCATCATGTCAGGGAATACTACTGCTTAGGGAGTCCCTGATCCATGAGCTGTTGGCATGGTGCACTGTGAGCAGCCATTAAGGTGCAGCTTGCCTATGTTCACAATATTGGAGAGCCACAGGTACCAATGGGATCAGCTCTGGATGATGGCTCTGAGGATTTCATTTCTTAGACTCGTGATCAAGATGAAATGGAGAAGAGTTTTCAGATAAATCACTACATGCTTGCCATGAGAAACAGAGGAGAGACAGAGGATAGATTGATAGATATATAGATGATAGATAAATAGATGACAGATAGATAGATGATAGATAGATAGATAGATGATGATAGATAGATAGATGTATAGATTGAATAGAAGAAAGAAATAAGAACCAGAATTAAATGAATTAAAATGAGCCAAAGCACTCACCTTGCCTGACTTAATCCAGTATCATGCCACATCAATAACTCCATAGATGGTCAATGAACTTCCAGGGTTAATGAGATGTCAGAACAAATGTCAACATGTTTGACATGTGAATTGACATAGAGAGAATATATAACCCATGATCTTGGTCCCTGAAAGTACTATTTGTCTAAGCTAAAATTTAGGTTCCCTTGGACACTGTATTAGAAATAAGATACCTTATTCAACAAATTCCTCACTTTAGACAGTGAGTTGAGAATTTAAGCTTAGTTTTCTTAACAATGGAAGTGGAGGTGTAGAAGGATGAGGAGGAGGACAAGGTTGAGGATGAGATTGAGAATAGGAGGAGGAAAATAGAAAAAGAGAATAGCTTACCTGCTAAGTGAAACTCCCTTAAGGAGTGGTCCTATATGCTCAGCTTCCCTCCTCTTTCCTACTTTGAGTTCTTTGTACTGTTGAAAGATCAGCTGCTCTCACTTTCCTACTCCTTAAGTCCTGATCACACCTGTGCACTTCTGTCCAGGTCTTTAGTGCCAACATCTTATTAGCAAAGCCTTTTCAACATTAATAGTACCTTCTGCTTACAAGATCCAGTGGCTATGTCTTATTTCCTTTGACATTTAGACCAGCAGATATAAATACAATCAATCCCTCTGTTTGTTTGTTTGTTTGTTTGTTTGTTTGTTTGTTTGTTTGTTCGGGGGTTTTTTGGGACATTTTCAGCACTGATTTTCAGCACAGCCAAATCCTGGTTGTCTGCTAATTTAAGTGTGCACTCATTTCTCTTAAAGGACCATTTTCTTCTCCCTGACCTCCAAATATTGCAGAGCTCCAGAGCGTATCCTTAGACCTATTATCTCTTTTGGCATTCACTCCCTGCATGACCGCCCAAATCATATGCCCTGAAATATACACCAGCTGAAGGTCAGCTCATCTCTCTAATTTACTACTCTCCCATATTCCCATCTCTGTATGGGGTGAACTTTCTTCCAGACATCCAAGAGTAAAGAAAAAAATCTTAATAATTATCCTTTCTATTCCAAGTTTTCTAAGATATCACCAGACTGATTTCCATAGTGGTTGTACAAGTTTACACTCCCACCAGCAATGGAGGAGTGTTCCCCTTTCTTCACAGCCTCGCCAGCATGTGAGGTCATTTGAGTTTTTGATCTTAGCCATTCTGACAGGTGTGATGTTGAATCTCAGAGTTGCCTTGAGTTGCATTTCTCTGATGATTAAGGATGCTGAGCATTTCTTCAAGTGTCTCTTGGCAATAGAAATTCTTCCTTTTGGAATTCTCAGATTATCTCTGTTCACCATCATGTATGTTCATAGAAGCTTTATTTGTAATAGCTAGAAACTGGAAACAACCAGATGTCACCCAGTCAAAGAATGGATTAAAAAAAAAAAACCTATGGTACATTTATATAATCAAATACTACTCAGCTATCAGAAACAAGGAAATCATGCAATTTGCAGTCAAATGCATGGAACTAGAAAAGCTCATCCTGAGTGAGCTAACCCGGACTCAGAAAGATGCACATGGCATCTATTCACTTATAATTGGATTTTAGTCATGTAGTACAGGATAACTACCCTACAGCCAACACACCAAAAGGAACAGGAACATAAACCTTGTTACCTGTTAGTGGGACACTTTGCCTTAATGAAGTTGCCACATAGACCCCCACTGCAAGAAGAAGCTCTTAGCTCTCATATGACTGTTAAACTGAGAGGGGCAGATATGTAGGGGCACCCCACTCCAGAAGAGTAGGATAGGAGGGAGACCAGGGAGAGGGTGAGAGGGTGGGACAAGAAGGGGTGGAGAGAGGGGACTGTGATGGAGATGTAACTTGAAGTAATAAAAAAACATTAAATTTTTAAAAATTAAAAAATTAAAAAAAGAATTATCCTTTCTTCTACTTATTAACATCATCTGTATAATCTTTCATGTTATACCTTGAAACTTCCAACAAAAAACCCACAAAATAGAAAAGCCTCTTCATCAGTTTCTTTAGTTCAACCTGCTGCCAATACCTGCATCAAGGCCAATTACTGAACTCACTTCTTGCTGGCATTCCCATCTTCCTATTGCCAAGTTCTAGAATTTTCTTTGATATAATTAAACTATCCCTGTCATATTCTAGTCAAAGTACTTATAAAATTGAAATACAAATCTTTTGTAGGTCTTACATGGCTTCTGTTATTCTTCATTAGAATGCTTAATTCTCATTGTCCTGTTTACCCCTGCTGTCCCACCTTGCAGTGACTATACACTAGTCGTAGTAGCCATATTCACATGCTTAGGCCATGTGTGTTTCTAGCACAGTGATTTCTACTTGTTCTTCATTCTTCTTAACTCATTCTTTTGTATGACTAACCCTTTTCATTCCTATTTCCAAGCAGTTCTGTGCTCTCACTGATGCCCACACTGGACACCATATCTGCTTCCTGTATCCATTTTCCATCCATTTTCCTGATTCTTTGTATAAGATTTCCTTAAGCCAATATTTGGCTTTTCTTTGATTCATCTTTATCTTGCTATCTGAAATTAATGATTTGTTTATCGATTATTTGATCAATTGATTGAAACTAGGTTTGAAACTAGGGCCTCACACATGCTAGATAACTACTATATCTCATTATGTGTTCCTAAGTTCTCCAGGCTGGAATCGCACATCTGCCATAGCCAAAGCAAGGCCTTTAACATAAGATTTTCTGGTCTCAGCTTTCTGAGTTGCTTAAATTACAGGCATGAGACATCAAGCCTAGATATTATTTTTTTATTGATCAACTAGTATAATACTTTATGGTAGCTTGTAATTTTTATTGCCAAACTACACAATAACATATGTTCCAAGAATGAAGAACCTTTTGATTTGTTTTTATTCAATATTATATCTTCACTTCTTATAGCAGTTTATGTTAAGTGAATAGATATATGATAGATAGATACATAGATAGATAGATAGATAGATAGATAGATAGATAGATGTTAGATGATAGATATAGATGGTATATCTAGATAATAAATAGATATAGATATAGATGGCATGTATAGATATGTATAGATAATAGATAGATATAGATATACATATGATAGATAGATGATAAATAGATATATTAGATATATAGATGATAGATAGACAGACAGACAGGTAGATAGATAGATATAGATATAGAGGCATAAAGATATAGATGACATATATTGTATTTGAATTAAGGATCCATATTCACATTAAGTTAATAAATGGATGAGTAATATCTCCATAAACAGTATATGTGGGTGCATAGTACAGCTATATCCCATGGCTGCCTTCCCTGACCAGTTTGGCTAATTGGAGCAGCTCCAGAATCCCAATCAAAAATTCTCTGGACTGCAGCTAGCAGGAAGCAGACCTCTACCAACAACGAGACCTTTTGGAATCAAGTCTCAGTAGGCCCTTCGGAAATAACACAGACACAGTACAGTAAAAACAGCCTGCAGAAACGGCATTTATAACTCTCTTTACAACTGAAGTCTACCACAGGAAATGCCGAGCAATCACATATAAATAAAAATGAATTCTCAGATTTATCTGCAGAGATTGTAATAACCTAATAAGGTTTCCCCAGCAAAAACATGACAAGGATAAAAATATCCTTTTTATTCTCTTCCATTCATAGGGAAAGGCAATTTCTCTTTGTTTCTGGCTAAGCCTTCTCCAGCCACACCTCACTGGTTCTATTGTCTGACTGGCGTTTGGAGGGAAAAGTCACACTGTTGCACTGTTCATTTGTGCATTCCACAGTGTTACCAGGTCTACCCAGTCCCATAGCTTTATAACCTGCCTTTCCTCTATTGAGGCAAATAGGATCCACCAACATCTGGATCACCAAAATCTCAAAAGTTAAACAAAATTGTGAATGTGGACACACACACACACACACACACACACACACACACACACACAGCTTTAGAAAGGATGGGCACATGCCTTTAATCTCAGCACTGGAGAGGCACAGACAGACAAATTTTGGAGATCTATGTCATTCCAAGAGAAAAAGAAAATAAAATTTAAAAATTGTCGTTAGGAACTATGGAGGTGGCTTGGCAATTGAGAGTATGGACTGTTCTTTCAGAAGACTTGAGATCAGCTCTCAGAAATCACATGTGGTAGATCACAACCTCCTGTACCTTTAGATTCAATTGCTCTTGGAACATCTTCCCAAGACTGTTTGGGTTGGAGAAGTGGCAGAGGACAATTAAAGGTGTCAATAAGTCAGAGAACCCTGAGTGAAACTAAATGGGTGAATGGCCATTAGACAAACTTCAAATATTTCTCATGATGTTATGTGGATAAGGGGAATGGCCTGTTGCGACTTATTAGTACCTTAGCAACTATGAGACGAAGTGGGGCCAAGGTGTCAATTAATCACAAACTTACAATTTTATCATCTGCATCCACATCATGAATTTTCTATGTATGGTAGTGTTTAGGCTTTCCATTCACTTTAACAGACTGAACCAATCTATGAATATTCTCTCTCCAAGATCAAACACATAGCATGCTAACCAAACACATAGAAGGCAAAACTACAATAAAATGTATTATTTTTCCATATATAAACTTTATCAAACAAGAGATTAAAAAGCAAGCTCACTGGAAACAAAATGATAAAACTAAAGAACTATTGTTATTGGAGAATTATAACCAAATATGAAATTCTGTGCCTGGGGGATGGATATTCAATATTAAGCAAGTGTGGGGAGTACAGGTGTGGCACCTTTGCACAGCAAAGCTGTCCACTAAAGAGCAACAGCATAAATAGCTAAGCTTTATGTGAATGGAGAGAGCAAGGCTCAATCCACTGACCTCAGAGAATAGCAAGGAAGTTGGCATTTGTGCCTGATGTGACAGAAATCCAGGCTTGTCCTATAACAGCATACATTTACACTGCCATATGTTAAAGAATTTGTGAGCCAGGAAGTTAATTTTTAAGTACTCTTCTCTAAGATTATTGAAATCCACACTTCCCTGATCACATAAAAGCAGCGGCAAGCACCGATGACCCTAAACAGACGTGACACAAGTGAGGCTCAGACCTTTCTCCAAGAGGTTTCCTATCCTTGAAATTGGGACCACTGCCTCCAAACTCACAAGCCCCAGGAAGGACTGTTAGCATGGGCTGTAGATGGGACTGTATGCACCCAAGCATTAGAGATAGCACTATAAACAAGGTAACAAGTGTATGTTGAACACCAATTCTCCATCAAACACTACTTAATACATGAAGTAAATAAGCACACTGGGCAGACAAAATCACTGCTTTGTGCAATGGACAGTGCCATCCTCTGAAATATCCTGGGAGATAAGAATCTTAGTCACAAGAGAACTTAGAGCTAATGAACTATCTTTAAATTATACTGTGATTCCAAAACACTCATTCCCCATGGAGTGAAAATCTTCAGATGTACCAATTCTTTAGCACCTTTTATTCCATTCTGAAGGTGAAAAATATTTAGAATAATAACATGCATCACTCAGTTGAGGTTCAGTTTTGATGAGCTAGCCCAGTCATGGTGATTTACTTCATTTTTCTGCCTCCTTAAAGCAAGCATTTCTCATTGTGGGGCAAAAATGTACATAGGAACTAAGTCGAAGCTAGAGAGGATACAGGTTTTTACCTTGATTGATCACTTAAACCAGTGTAGTTTTCTTATGAATTTTAAAATAAGGGGTTACTTGGATGTTACTACTGGGGTTCTTACGATATGATATGTGGTATAATGACTTAACCTATATAAAATGTTCTTCATGCAGTAAGTGGAGATCAATAATTAGTAAACATTACTATCAATCTAAGTTAAAAAAAAAATCCCTCCATTAAACTTTAGATGCTCCCTGAACCTTAGTCTGCAAAGGATGAGACTTTTGTAAACTTAAACAGGGATTGCCACTATTTAAGCTCTAAACCTTTTCTACATTAGTGAAAAGAAGGCTCTCCACATTAACAAGCCTACAAAGACACGGGAACATTTATCAAAGTGATGAGGACTAACAAGGATCACTCTCAAACCAGAGTAAGTAAAAAGCATTCAATAAATCCCGACCAAGTTAACCACAGGAGGGAAGACAATTGTTCAGACACCAGATTTGGAATGATTTAGGGATAAAGCGCCTTTGAAATGTACATTTATTCTGTCCTCTAATACCTACCAAAGGTTGATTAACTCACTAAGCTGGGTTTTATGAGAAATCTCCTGTGATATCTGTGGGTGAAGTCATGCTGAAAATGACAGTGTGGCATCCAGGGCAGTTAATCTTTCCTGGGGCTCTTTGATGTCAGTAAAATCTGATATGCTAAGATGTGTTACCAGTGCCAGTGAAGTCTTAAGAGACAAGCACACACACATGCCTGTCCCACTGAGACAAAGACGTCATCCTTTCTTATACTGTGATCAACAAGACAGTGATTCTTCTAGCAAGGGAAGTGTATATTTCCATTCCCAGGCATCAGGGTGCCTTCAGTAAAGGATGTGTATGCTCTAGTGCTATCTATAAAAGATTTTTAAATGCAATTAATGCTGCCGCTGTGTTGTAATGTAAGAAATGAAGATGTGTATAGTTCATTTAGCAAATAATAATTGCAAAATCAGCATTTCTACTGGGCCCTATGGCTTATAGTTTCACTGTGGAACCCACTTAGTATACACACGAAATTTGAAAATAAATTCTCCCCATGTCATTCTTCTTAGGTTGAAAATGAGAAGGTCTTCAATGGTATAGCCACTAACTGCTTGACTTTCCATCAGTAATAACATCCCTCTCAAGCTCAGGCAAGAAACTATGAACTATATTTTCAAGTGTGCATAAATTAGTCTGCCATACAGTAAAAATCATAGTATGAATAATAACAGGAACAGTTTGCAACCCCATCAACAGTGAATGAGGATCTTCTTTCTTTCTTATCCCCTTCAGCATTTGTTGTCCTTTGTCTTATTAATTCTGAATGGAGTAAGATAAAATATTAAAGTCATTTTGACTTAGATTTCCCTAATTGCTGTGGATGATGAACAATTTTCTTATATTTCCTAACCATTTTCTTTTCTTTAGAGAACTCTCTGTTTATTTTCCAGAGCCATTAATAGAATGGGCTGCTCTTGTTCTTGTTTTTATTTTTAATTGTCTGTTTTGACTTTTGACTCTTTGTTTTGGAGTTCTTTTGATATTCTGGATATTGATTCTTTGTCAGATGCATAGCTGACAAAGATTCACTCCCATTCTGTGGGCTTCTTCTTTAACCAGTTGGTTGTTTCTTTGGCTTTGCAAAAGCTTTTTTTGTTGTTTTTTAAAGATCCCTGTGTCAACTATTGGCCTTAATTCTTAGGCAAATGGAGTCTGAGTTAGAAAGTCCTCTCCTACTCCTATCTCATGTCAGGTATTGTTTATGTTTATTTCTAGCTGCCTCAGTGACTCAGGTTTCAGCGATTTAGGTCTTTGCTTCATTTGAAGTTAATTTTTATGCAAGGTGATAGAGACATATGGGTCTAACTTCATTCTTCTGCATGTGGACATACAGTTTAGTCAGTATCCTTTGTTGAAGATCCTTTCTATTCTCCAGCAATCAAAATAAGGGAATATGGGGGATCTGGACCTCAATTCTAACTGTTTTACCCTTGTGGTAGTTTCAATTGAAATGGCCCACTAGGCCCATAGGGAGTGGCAGTATTAGGAGGTGTGGCCTTGTTGGAGGAAGTGTATCACAGCATGTGTGTTTTGAAGTTTCAGAAGCCCAAGCCAGGCCTAGTGGCTCACTCTCTTTCCTGCTACCTGCTTATCCAGGAGTAAAACTCTCAGCTATCTCTCTAACACTATGGCACCAAGCTGCCATGCTTCCCACCATGAAATTAATGGATTAAATCTCGGAACTATAAATTAGCCCCAATTAAAGTTTTTTCTTATAAGAGTTGCTATGGTCCTAGTGTCTCTTCGCAGCAACAATAAAGCCATAAGTTAGATACAACTACTGCACTTAAGTGATCATTACACAGTAAGGGACAGAGAGATTTTAAGAGCCAAAGAAGCAAAAAATTTGCTGTGAGACTGCATTTACTAGAAGTGTCAGAAGCTACATCCATGAAATCTTCCCAACATGACCACCCAAACATGAGGATTACATGTATGACACCAATAGACATGCAGATGTGAACAGAGGCAATTTCATAGGGCCTCAACCCTAGACACAGAAATATGAAAGACTAGGAGTAGGAAAAAATATTCTCCCCCAGGGAAGAACACACCAATTGGTTATCTGATATGAGACAGTCAGTCCTAAAAACAGTATATATAAGTAACATTATATACACTGAGAGCAGTTTTTTTATGAATTTAGTTACACACATATATGTAACAACAATTGAAGAAAAAGAGGTCATGCATTTGAATGACAGCAGGGTTGGGGGACATACGGGAGAGTTTAGAGGTATGAAAGGGAATGAGGGAAATGTAAGTATATTTTAATCTCAAAAAATTAAAATAATATTAAGAGAAAAATATCTTAGCTTTCCAATTGGCTGGAAATTTATTAGATATTTGTGTTGGCATTTATTTGAGCATTTGACAATGACATCTGAACATCTGGAGTACACACCTGGATTGTAGTTCAAAGTTGTTTATCCAGCTGTTGCTCCCTATTGCTGCAGTGTGTTATAGAAACAATATTAATCTTTCCTCAGTAGGTAGAAAGATACCAAGGGGAAGAAATAAAGTGGCCTCATCCCATCTAGATGCTCTCATCTTCAAGGGTAAGAGATATGTGAAAAAAAGTGTTAGTTTTCTCCAATTACATCTTTTTGCAAGTTATTCAATTTCATCCCTGAGAGAAGCTGCATTCAATTCAAGACCACTTCAGTAATTAGGGTAGGCAACAACAAGTTACAGGAAAAAAGTAGTCTCACATTTCATGTGTGTGTGTGTGTGTGTGTGTGTGTGTGTGTGTGTGTGTGTGTGTGTGT
>CAJQZJ010031511.1:2541393-2554119 GCA_907164525.1 Lophiomys imhausi
ATAGTTAAATTTTGAACTGTTTAGGAATCAAGAGGGTGTTATAGATCTAAGAAGATACTCTTAAAAGTGTGTTGCAAGATAGTATGAATGTTGAGTCACATATAGACCTTTAAACTCATGGAGTTGGGTAGATAGTAGAATGTTAAAGTCAGGGGCCAAATAGGTATAAACTGAACGTTGGGAAGGTATACTGGGCCAATTTACTCTCATAAATGTGGCATATTTATATCTATTGTTTTGTATAATACTTACTGTTATAAGAGAAGGAACCATCTGTTGGACTGAAAGGGGAAACTTCTGGGGGGAAGAGGGTGGAAGGGTGGGATAGGAAGGGGGAATAGGGAGGGGTTTGTGACTGAGATGTAACTTGAAGAAAAAAAATAAAGTATTTATAAAAAAAAAAGAAAATTGTGACAGCTCATATTAGCGAATTAACAGCTAAACTGGGTGAATTGGAAAAAAAGAAGCAAACACTCCCAAGAGGAGCAGAAGGCAGGAGATCATCAAGCTTAGGGCTGAAATCAACAACTTAGAAAAAAAAAGAACTATACAAAGAATCAATGAAACCAAGAGTTGGTTCTTCGAGAAAATCAACAAAATAGACAGACCCTTAGCCAAATTAACTAAAAGACAGAGGGAGAAAACACAAATCAAAAAATCAGAAATGAAAAGGGAGAAATAACAACAGACATTGAGAAAATCCAGAGAATATTTGGATCCTACTTTAAAAATCTATACTCCACCAAATTTGAAAACTTAAGTGAAATGGACAATTTTCTTGATAGATTCCACCTAACGAAGCTAAATCAAGATCAGATAAACAGATTAAACAGCCCTATAACCCCTAAGGAAATAGAAACAGTCATTAAAAATCTCCCAGCCAAAAAAAGCCGAGGGCTAGAGGGCTTTAGCACAGAATTCTACCGGACCTTCAAAGAGGAGCTAACACCAATACTTTTCAAACTCTTTCACAAAATAGAATCTGAAAGAACATTGCCAAACTCATTCTATGAGGCCACAATCACCCTGATTCCTAAACCACACAAAGACCCAACAAAGAAAGAGAACTTCAGACCAATCTCCCTCATGAACATAGATGCAAAAATACTGAATAAAATACTAGCAAACCGAATTCAAGAACACATCAAAAGTATCATACACCATGATCAATTAGGCTTCATCCCAGGGATGCAGGAGGGATGGTTCAACATACGAAAGTCTATCAACGTCATTCACCATATAAACAAGATGAAAGAAAAAAAAAACACATGATAATCTCACTAGATTCAGAAAAAGCATTTGACAAAATCCAACACCCCTTCATGCTAAAAGTTCTGGAGAGAACAGGCATACAAGGGCCATACCTAGAAATAGTAAAGGCAATATACAGCAGGCCAGTGGCCAACATCAAAATAAATGGAGAGAAACTTGAAGCACTTCCTCTAAACTCAGGGACAAGACAAGGATGTCAACTTTCACCATATCTCTTCAATATAGTACTTGAAGTTCTTGCTAGAGCAATAAGACAACTAAAGGAAATCAAGGGGATAAACATTGGAAAGGAAAAAGTCAAATTATCCCTATTTGCAGATGATATGATAGTATACATAAGCGACCCCAAAAATTCCACCAGAGAACTCTTACAGCTGATAAACACCTTCAGCAAAGTGGCTGGATACAAAATTAATTCAAAAAAATCAGAAGCCCTTCTTTATACAACAAACAAATGGGCTGAGGAAGAAATAAGGGAAACAACCCCCTTCACAATAGTCGCAAACAACATAAAATACCTGGGGGTAACTCTAACCAAGCAAGTAAAGGACCTGTACAACAAGAACTTCAAGCCCTTGAAGAAAAAAATGGAAGAGGCCTTTAGAAGATGGAAAGATCTTCCATGCTCATGGATAGGTAGGATCAACATAATAAAAATGACCATCCTACCAAAAGCAATATATAGATTCAATGCAATTCCTATCAAAATACCAACACAATTTTTTATAGACTTGGAAAGAGCTAGCCTCAATTTCATATGGAACAACAAAAAGTCTAGAATAGCTAAATCAATCCTGTACAATAAAAAAACATCTGGAGGTATTACCATCCCAGATTTCAAGCTGTACTACAGAGTAATAGTTGTAAAAACAGCATGGTATTGGTATAGAAACAGACCAGTAGATCAATGGAATTGAATTGAAGATCCAGAAATAGACCCACACACTTATGGCCACCTAATTTTTGACAAAGAAGCCAAAATGGCACAATGGAAGAAGGACAGCATCTTCAACAAATGGTGCTGGTCCAACTGGATGTCCATTTGTAAAAGAATGAAGTTAGACCCATACTTATCACCTTGTACAAAACTTAAGTTCAAGTGGATCAAAGACCTTAACATAAGGCTGGTCACACTAAATCTACTAGAAGAAAAAGTGGGAGAAACCCTCGAACTAATTGGCACAGGCGACAACTTCCTGAACAGAACACCAACAGCTCAGGACTTGAGATCAACAATCAATAAATGGGACCTCATGAAACTGAAAAGCTTCTGTAAGGCAAAAGACACTGTCATTTGAACAAAAACGGCAGCCTACAGACTGGGAGAAAATCTTCACCAACCCCACATCTGACAGAGGGCTAATATCCAAAATCTACAAAGAACTCAAGAAATTAAATGCCAAGAAACCAAATAATCCAATCAAAAAAATGGGGGACAGAGCTAAATAGAGAATTCACAAAGGAGGAATCCCTAATGGCTGAGAGACACTTGAAGAAATGCTCAACATCCTTAATCATCAGAAGAATGCAACTCAAGAGGACTCTGATATTCCATCTCACACCTGTCAGAATGGCTAAGATCAAAAACTCAGATGACAGCACATGCTGGCGAGGGTGTGGAGAAAGGGGTACCCTACTCCATTGCTGGTGGGAATGCAGGCTTGTGCAATCACTATGGAGGTCAGTCTGGCGATATCTTAAAAAACTTGGAATAACTCTGCCTCAGGACCCAGCCATACCTCTTCTGCGTATACACCCAAATGCATCTTCACGGAATCATAAGGAAGTTTCCTCATCTATGTTTATAGCAGCCTTATTTGTAATAACTAGAAACTGGAAACAACCCAGATGTCCCTCAACCGAAGAATGGGTCAAAAAACTGTGGTACATCTATAGAATGGAATATTATTCAGCTATCAGGAACAATGATATTATGCAATTTGCAGCCAAAGGGATGGAACTAGAAAAGCTCATCCTAAGTGAGCTAACCCAGACTCAGAAGGATGCATATGGCATCTATTCACTTATAGTAGGATTTTAGCTATATAGTAGAAGGTATCGATACTACAACTAACACACCAAAGGGAACTTGGAAATAGACTTCTTATTTTTAATTTTTATTCTTTATTTATTTTTCATATATTAGTTATATTTTTTCTATTTTTTAGTCTTTTTTATCTATTGTATGCTTATTGGTTTGTTTGTTTAGTAGTTCTCTCTCCCAGGCAATGAGACACTTTTCACTGATGGTACTACTTCGTAGATCCCCAATGAATGAAGATGCTCTTGGCCCTCATATGACCTCTCAACTGAGATGAGGGACTGTTATATAAGGACACCCCACCCCAGGGAAATGGGATGGAAGGGTTAGAAGGTAAAGAAAAAAAAATGAAATGTGATGCTTCGGCCTTTTACTACTAATTGTCATAAACTGTTTAGGATAATTAAGAAATGCAAACTAATGGTTATGCATGCTGGTCATTCAGTTAGGTAGTATGACAGCCTATTATAGTTACTTTCTAAGCTAATCAGAAATAAACCGGCAAGAGACAAGCAACATCTGCTTACCCTAATGTAAGAGATAGATAACACCTCCTGTTCTCTCTCTAGCTTTTCTCTCAAGGGGCATTTGGCTATGTGTTGCCCATCATTTCATTCATCCTTGCCTGGATTGAGACGTGGTTCCTGGATTTCAAAGTGTTACCTCAAGAAGCAGAAGAAGAAAACAGACTCCTACTAGTTCAGGATGCATCGGAGAGGGCAGCTCTCATCCCTGCAGGACTTTCTGATGGTCAGTTTTACTCGCCTCCAGAGTCTGAAGCAGGATCTGAAGAAGAAGCTGAAGAAAAACAGGACAGTGAAAAACCGCTTTTAGAACTCTGAGTTCTGCTCTATGAATGTGAAAAACCCTCGCTGTGAGTCATCCAAGAAGACAGGTGCAGATGGGGCTTCCCTGGACAGTTGAAAGGGTGATGTGCTCACAGCTGGCTGTTGATGAGCTAGTGGATTTATTTATGGTGATACCTCATGGACATTGCTCCCCCTCCACTCACATCATCCCTGCCTGTGGCCATTGGGTCATGCTGTGGTCTGTCCTCTATTCTGTGAGTCTCCGTCTGACCTGATAATGACTAACTCGGTCTTATGCTGCATCTGAATCAAAAGACTGCTTAATATATTGAAGTAACAGTTTTGTAGTAAGTAAAATACCTTCACAGAATGTATGTTTTGTTTCATGTCTCAGATTTCTTTTGTATTTCTTTTTTAACTCCTTACATTTCACTTGTGTTTTTAAACTCATGCACATGTGCTCTTTATACAATTTTAAGATAATAAATCCAACATATCAAAATGAAAAAAAAGAGATAGATAGGGCCTCTTCAAAAACCTCAAGAGATCTGCAGAATATGGCATTCAAAGATGTTTTCATAACTTTAGATTTTTTTTATATCAAGACATATCAACTCCTGACAGCACCCCCTATTCTCCTCCAAGTAGAAGATGAGCATCGAAGAATCTCCAGTGGGAGATGATTGAATTAGTCGCAAGCCTATCTCTTGGTAGGAAAAGCCCCTTGCCCCAACTGTAGACAGAATGCTGTCCAAAAAGGACAAAACCTGGAAGCAGGTAAGTCGACAGCCTAGCTCTGCCAAGACAGGGTAGGTAAGTCCTTCATAACCCCTGCTCTACAATCAATGTCTGTCAGAGAAACGGGGCCAAATGACTGAAGATCGATGCTGTAATGCATGGAGAGAAAATGGGAACTGTCCAGGCAGCCACAGGTATGTCATTTCTTAGTTTGGGATTCTGCAGGCCCTGTACTTCCTATAAAATCAGGTATATTTATCCCTCTCAGGTTTCTGAGGTGGTTGAAGAACAGATAGCTAGAGTCTCATAATTAAATTTTGAGTTGTTTAGGAGTTAAGAGAGTGTTATAGATCTAAGAAGATAACTTTTAAAATTGTGTTGCAAGTTAGTATGAATGTTGAGTCAGATATAGACCTTTAAACTCATGGAGATGTTTAGATAGTAGAATGTTAAAGTCAGGTACCAAATACATATGGACTGGTCATTGGGAATGTACATTAAGCCATATAACCCTCATAACTGTGGCCTAGTTACCTCTGTTGTACTGTATTGCATTTGTTATTATAAGAGAAAGAGCCATTTGTTGGACTGAAAGGGGAAACTGTAGGGGGAAATAAGATATACCTTAAACTTAAAAGAAAAAAAAAAGGGAAGAGGATGGGGGGAGGAGGGTGGAAGGGTGGGACTGGAGGGGGGAGTAGGGAGGGGATTGTGATTGAGATGTAACTTGAAGAAATAAAAAATAAATTATTAAAAAAATGGGATTTTTGCTTAATTTGGGGGGGTAGTTCATGGATGCACAATTGATTTTTGAATATCAATCTTGCATCCTATAGCTTACTGTACTTATTTGTGGCTTCTGATGTGATCTCAGTGCACAAATTTGCTCCCATCAGCAAAGGAGAAAAAGTTTAAACCGTCCTTTCCATTTCAGATTTCTAGAGGATTTTATTTAATTTTTAAACTAATTATTTCACTGTTGATTTTCTCTAGCTATGGGTTTCTACTTTTATGTTTACTAAATGAGGTGATGATAGTTATTATCATTGTTTTGTTTCTGAACTTGTAAGAAAACCTTAAAATTTCAAGACATACACACACAACTTATATACACACATTAAATGCATGGGTCTATACATATATACATACATATATGTGTGTGTTTTATATACATGAGTAGACATAAATATGCCTGTATACAGACACATATGCTTATTGTGTATGCATATACATCTGTGTGTACATAAGGTACCCCCCATATGCATGTATGTGTATGTTAATCTGTATAATCATTCTAATATAGGATTTTTATTATATAAGTAAGACATTCAAAATAAAACAAACTTAAAGCAACTGCCATCTAATACCACCATTGTTTGAGCAATAAGATAGCTATTCTAAATGTTAAGGTATATTTTTAAAGTATGAGGAAACAAAGAGGCATGTATTTGGACTTCTGAGTTTGTCTGCCTTTTCCTTGTGATCCTGTGTGTGGCTGAAGTTTGGTAAAATTTTTATCACAGTTTGACTATGTTTTGGGGTCTTGGGATCCACTGCCCTTGATTAATTTTCTTTTCCCACTTTCTCTCCATTTCTATAACTGTTTTCTTACATTTCTATAACTGTTTTATTACAGCTGTTCTCATGAGCCTGCTGTCAGAACACTCAATAGAGCTTCTCTGAAGCCATTACTCTGACCCATGGATAGACTAACAAAGACATTCCTTCAACTCCATGGTTATATCTCTAAGGCCTTTGTCTGATACAGGGAGAGTTCTCCCCACTTCACAGGAATTCCTTGAGTTCACTCATTGTGTGCTCCTATTTCTACATCCTACACAGGACTAATATACCACAGACTAAGCAAGTGTGACTTGGTTAAATCTTTAGTAATTCTTTTAGCTTATTTAGTATTATTTCCTCCTGAATTCTGATAATAATTAATGTCAAAAAACGTTTTAATTTAATTATTAAAAACTCAATTTTTATGAGAAATTAAGAAGCCAACCATTCCAATGACCCTTATTAGTGATTGATTAAAATGTTAACTTATTTCAGCTTCAAATGGCCAAACTTGAATTGAAATGGTTTACTCAAATTTACAGACAGGTTGTCTGGGGAGGTAGTTGTACAATTCCACCTACAGGGTTAATTTTCAAGTCCTAGTGTTTTTCAGCAATGATGAGTCCATGGTCTGATGAGAGCAACTGGATGGTTTTGAAGCCTTTAGAAAGGGGATTCTCTGGGATGTGGCAGCTGTCTAAGAAATGAAAAATGGTGTGAGGGGATTTGCAGGTATTGGTTTTCTGTCTACCTACTTTTCTCCTCTTTAAAAAAAAAATAAAGAAAAAAACAGCTAGGAACAAAGAGGAAGCACTACCCAAATAGGTTAGCAACTTCAAGTACAGTGCTTGTAATCAATTCTGTGTGAGTTTATTTCTAAGAGGTGAGCAAGGAGGGACCCCCAGCTAGCCATGGACTCTGATTTGTACTCATATTTGTACCTTTTTTTCTAAGAAAACATCATGTAATTGGAACTCACAAGAGAGAAAATAAATGTGCATTTAAAATCACATTCATTCATAGAAAACGTAAATATGTTTGATTCATCAGTATTTTCAGAGTTTAGCTCTATCCTGAGGCAGCTTTCTTTAGGAGAATTCAATAAATATGTTTTTAGTGAGTAAATACCAGAATGGCCTTTCTTGAGACATTGTAGAAGAAAGTCCAGCTGATTTCCTTGATGATTAGGTATTAGCACAATCACAGATACCAAAAGAAAGTGAAGCCAAGAAAATCTCAACTGAGGACAAATTGTGGGTGTAGCCTTCAGGTGTGGAGGTCTTTGGGAAATAGGACGTAGTGATCAAGGGTACAGTGAGAGCCAGACTGTAGGAAGTAATGTACCCTGAAGTAAACAACAAGACATTATTTTAATGAATTGAACTTTTCAATTATTTCTTTTATTTTTGAGATTATAATTACATCATTCTTCTTTTACTCTTCTCCCTTCAAACTCTACCATGTTTCCCTCCTTGACCTCTTTCAAATTCAGACTCTTTTTTCATTAATTGCTATATGCATATATATGTGTGATATATATATATATATATATGCATATATAAATATATATTCCTGAATATAACAGTCTCAGTATCTAAAATGTTGCTCATATATGCATTTTCAGAGCTAACAATTTTGTGTTGGGTAACAGATTGGTATGCTTTACCCTAGGGAAATCTATTTCCCCCATTCAGAGATTTTTCTAGTTGCCTATAATTCTTTGGGTAAGGTTGAAGCCTAGTGTCCTTACCCCCTTCCATCTTGTCATATCCCTTCTTGTTATCCTTGTTCAGTTTATGTTTTGTTTAGGCAGAAATGTTGAGACTGTATAGGTGTAGCTTCTGACATTAATAGGAGACACATTCTTGAGAACACTCCATGATCCTCTGGAACGTACAATCTTTCTGCCCTTATTTATGTACTGATAATTGAGACTTAGATGTGGGACTTGTTTCATAGATTTATCCTTTGGGATTGGACTCTGTATCTCTGCATTTTGATTGGTTGTGGTTTTTTATAATGGTCTCTGTTGTGAAAGGTTTTTTAATGAGGGATGAGGACTACACTTGTTGTGGGTATAAGAACAAATGTTAAGAATGTAGTTAGGGATTATACTTGATTAGTAAAGTAAGTTCTTCTCTAAGGTCCATTACTTCACTAGCCCTGGGTAGTTGGTTTGATTTTCAATACCAGATATGATTTTCCTCTTGTTGAACAGGTCTTAAGCCCAATGAGAGAGCTGTTGGTGTTGGAGAGAGGTCTTATGCATGGTTTTCCAAAGCTGATTTCATGCTATGAAATCTGCCCTTTCTGAGGCATTCTCTGATTGGATAATAAAAGTTGCTGATGGTCAATTAGCTGGACAGAAAGAGTATGGGGTGGTGGATCTTCCTGGGAGGAAACTAGGACTTCCTGAGAGGAAGAAAGGAACCCTGGGAGAAGACAGATGTCTGTGTGGCTTAGAAGACTCAGAAGGTACAGAGAGCTACCTGACTGGTTTGGACTAACTGGCCAGATTATCTTAGGTGAGCTAGTTGAGAGTCTGCCCAGCTAAGGCCTAAGTGTTGAAATATTAAAAGGTCTTGGTTTATTTGTTTTATGGGCATAAGTGTAGCTCTGGGTCTTACACCTATCACCCAGAGGCCTGAATCTGGTCAAGCTGCTGGCCAGGCCCTGCTGGCTTTTTTTTTTTTTTTTTTAAACAGCACAGTCTTATGTATATTCTGTTTTTTCAGGGAGATAATTAATAGTATAATTCTTTATGACTTTTTCAGGCATTCTTATTGTTATTTTAAGCTCCTCCCTTCTTCTGTATTTATTTCCCCTACCCCTCCTAATTAGATTCTTATTTTTCACATCAGATCTCGTGTACTCTACTATTCTTCACTCTACTGCTCCCCTAGCTTCCTACCCTGGCAATCATCCCATTTTATTTTTTTGTTTTCCAATAATACTCTTTTTGATTGAATTTGATGTTAGTATTAGTTACTTTTCTTATTGCTGAGACAAAAACAGCTTAAGCAAGGAAGAAGTTACTTGGGCTCAAGGGTTCAATAATTGCCAATCCATCATGGCAGAGAATATATGGCAGGAGTGTCAGTCTTTGGCTTCAGGGGGATATACCATTTTGGAGGATCAGGTAGTAGGCACCTAATTGGGAAGTGAAAGAATTCAACCATTAAAGTCAACCTTCACTGATCTACATCCTAAAATTTCCACAACTTCCAAACCACAGTCAACATCTAGGCATCTGTGTAAGACATTTCCTATTCAACTAACAGCAGATAGCTTAAAGTGGGCTTTCTTTAATGTTAAAGGAAAAGCTGAAACCCCATCCCTTGTCCTTATATGACATAACAACACCATAGTCAGTATTTGCTACCTTGAACTAAAACTCAAGAGGCAGAGAAAGAAATAATAATTTGTTATAAAGAAGATGTGCAGTTGCAGCAATTCATTCTTCTGTGTAATGAATGAGAAATATGATGTTAAAATTACTAAAATCTAACAATGAGCCTTTGTATGAAGGAGACCCATTTCTTGATTCTGAAAACTAGATATGGTTTATTACACCATACTGTCTTTGTAAGGAAGAGAGTATGGGGCAGGCACTAAGTGTAGCAAACTAGGTGTTAAGGCTCAAAGGACTGAGTAGAGGTGTTGGAGGCAACTCCATTGTTAATAAGCAATATAGCAAAAATTAAGAATCTGGGATTTGGGATCAGTCAAATTTGTTCTCCAGCCTTCTTTGTCTATATTGCTATTTCAGAAACATCAGCCATATGTAAATATTTCCAGAGCCTTGGCTGCAAAATAAATAAATAGAAATGATATTTTTAAAGGAACTATTATGAGAACTTTGTTGATGATGCCTGCCAAATGACGATGCTAGGAGCATTGAGGATTCTTCGTATATTAATTTCCTCATCTGTCCAGAAAAGGGATGTGAATGGAACTTCATGTCCTTCATATGACATGCCTACACCTTTTAGCTTGAGGCTAAGAAATCCTTAAGATAAGAAATCAGTATATCATTGACAATGTTTTAGATATACAAGAACACTGAGAGCAGCATGGTATCTATCATTTCAAATGTAAACCTCAATATATTTCGTGCCTCTTTCACAAATGGATACCAGATAAGGCAACTAATAATATCTTTCACAACTGAACATCATGTGATCCTTGAAGGAATGACCTGGTTTTGGTGCTATTATTGTTCTCTTTGTACCATTTACATACTTCCTGGCTTCTGATTGGCAATGAGCTCCTTGTATTTTTGTTGGGAGGTAGATGAGGTTATACCTAGTAAAGTCAATGATTATGTTAATACACAGATGCTTATTTTTTAATGGGAGTGTCATTAATACTCACTCATTATTAAGGAAAGTATGGATCATTCATGAGAATTCATTTAATCTAAAGAATCAAAATAAATAATTTGTAGAAATCTGAGTTTTTTGGAGATATATTTCCACATGTGTCTATACATAATTTTATGAAACAACTAGAGTAATAGTTAAATTTCATGAACTTTCCAAGAAAGATCAGCAAGTGCAAACACAGAGGACAAAATTGTTGATGAGGTTTGGGTTATAAAGGTTGAAATGATGTTACATAAAAATGGTCTTTAGAAGATTTGTATTCATTGATATTGAAAAATTCAAGACAGCTCTACTTCATTCATTTATTCATTAAACAATTAAATGCCATATTTTAATTTGTTATAATGGCTGAGTGTCAATATTCCATGGGCCTATATAAAGCTTATTGGTTCCATCTGAACATATTGCCCCAGCATGTATCATACTGAGTCTCACTTATCCAAGTTATTATGTCTTCTTGGCTGAGTATATTACTCAGTAAGACTGTGGGCATCAATGCTGCTCCTGAGCTGATCATCACGCACTCAAGTTAGCTTGTTGATTGACATGTTGTTTAAATAAAGTGTTGGAAATACAGTATGGGAATAGAGAGAGCCAGTTGTCAAAAAAAATGCTCTGAAAATAATCATTCAAATGTATGCAAATTGCCTAATTAATTGACCTCATTTTTGTTTGCAGATATCCTCTGCCTTCTCCTTTGTGAGTTGGGTACTATTTATTGTGCTCCAAAACAATATTCCAAGCCTAATTAAGCCTTCCAAGCTATAGGTTAATATTCAATTCACATGTAAACACACTTAAAAACATTAATCAAATCTAAATTGCTCACTTTATACATACTGTTTTATTCATTTTAATTTAATGGATGTGTTAGCTACATTTATGCAGAGTTGGTTTGTGGAGTTCATATTTGGGGAAAGGAAGTTATTTAAATGGCAACCTAGTGTTTACTTTGAGGTTGATTACTATGTTGCCCCATTCCCAGTTGTTTGTTTCTATACAGATTTAGTACACAGGCTTCATTTAGTGTGTCAGTGAGCCGTATAAAATATAATGATGATGATCAGAGAATTGTGTCATACTAGAGCACTTGTACTTAAAGATATGTCATAAGACACGCTGTCTCTTTTGGCTGGATGCATGTAGGAACAAAATCCCAGTGGAGTCAATAGAATTTCAAATATAGCCTCAGCTAGGAATGCGTTTATTTACCTACTAAATGACTGATTTAAATCTTTGCTTCTTATTAGACATCTGCCTTTCCATCCTTCCAAGCATCCATTCACAATCTCCTAATTATTTACTTATATCAAAAGTTGAAACAATGTTTCTCACAGTAGTGTCCTCAGCTCACTCATTGGCCTATTGAATCTGAAATATATACATCTTAGACAGACTCCCAGAGAAATATTATGTACATCAGATTTAATGACTTTTGTATTATAAACCCTATATACTATGCATGCTCTAAAATACTATTGTGGAAGCAGAGCACTGGGTATGCAATGGTGAATGAGGCAGATATTTCCTTCTTTAAATTTCTACATTAATAGTGAACACTTATCAGGAGACATAGGTGGGTGGTCTTACAGGACTTAGAGTTGAAATCTCAAAACAAATCAATGGCCATGAAATATCTCTGTAAAAATGTCATTTCAATTAGAACCTAAATAATGGATGGGATCTTGCCAAATAGAAAATAATTAACCAGATGTGCTTAGAGAAAGCTAGTTGTTTTGAGAAAACTTCATAGAGGGACTCCTGTGGACATGAAGGTGGCAGCTTTGTACAGAGGCTACTAAGAATAGCCATAAAGTAAACTATTGTAATCCTGCTCTTTCTTCAATTTTCTCCAAAGATATTAAGTTGTCGTGTGTGTGTGTGTGTGTGTGTGTGTGTGTGTGTGTGTGTGTGTGTG
>CAJQZJ010031511.1:2554129-2564499 GCA_907164525.1 Lophiomys imhausi
GTGTGTGTGTGTGTGTGTGTGTGTGTGTGTGTGTGTGTGTGTGTGTGATATTAGGTCACGTGATGTGGGAATCTGAGAACCCCACCTCCTATGGGCAAGCTTGTAACTCAGGAGTAAGTGGAATGATTTGTTACTATTCTGAAGATCTGAGAACTGGAAACCAATCCAGGGCAATCTGGGGGAAGGAAAGACATAAAAAGACAAGGAGTCAGGACAAAGGAGCAAGTTCCTCCTTCTTCTGCTGTTCTGATCAGGTTCTTAACAGATATCTAAAACAGAAAACATGTATGAAGTGTCTTTAAGGATCACCAGCAATAGATGAGAAGTGAGAAAATGTAAAAAAAAAAAAAGAAAAGAAAAGAAAAAGAAAGTGTAATTATGTAGTTATCTCTTTAGGTCTTGTGTTTGTTCCTAATATGGTATTTATGATGACATCAATAAAGGCCTCTTGTTCCATCATGTCAGACATGATTGGGTTGCTGTTGGGGTGAGGGGGTGAAAAATTACATTATTTTGGGCTTTTTACTGATTGATCTTAGGAGAACATCGAAGAGCCACCATGATTTATTATCAAATACAAATTCTTCTGAATGTAGGCTTGACCATGATTTAATCTCTAGATGATTTTTGGGCTTAAATTGTGGTCTCCAGAAATGCTCCTCAGAGTCACAGATTATTGCTTGTCCTACATTTGTATTTGTAAATAACTCTTAGTTGCATGCTTCCCCTTTGCAGGCCTCCTTATTCCTTTATGCTTTTTTCTTTCTTTGTTGTGTAGTATGTTGTCATCTACTTCCTCAATGAAAGGATCTTTCTTGAATCCTTCCTCCAACTCACTGGGACCTAGAAGGACTACCTGGGGGACATTCATGTAAGGTCTGGAGGAAGATTATCTTCTAAGACACTACAGCCTTCTTTCTCCAACCTCTAGTGATTCTTTTATATTTTCTCTTAAGGGATGGAGAGGCAAAAACATAGCCATTTGTACCTTCTGTATGTACCATGTAGCCTAGTTTATTGTGTTAAGATTTCCAAAATCTCTCTCTCTCTCTCTCTCTCTCTCTCTCTCTCTCTGTGTGTGTGTGTGTGTGTGTGTGTGTGTGTGTGTGTGTGATAGTGGTGGGCCCAGTAGAGAGTAAAAAGAAAATGCACACAGAATTCCTATGTAGGAAAATCTTAGTAGCTGAGTGTGGAGACACAGTAAAGGATAGGATGACAGGTAGCTCCTAACATAGTGGAGAAAACCTACTTGAGTTTGTGAATGCATGTAAGTTCATGTTTGTGCTCTGGTTGTGGCTATGTTACTGCATGTGTTTCTGTGTTTCTATATTTGGATATACAAGTGTGTACATTTGTGAGAATATGTGAAGAGTACCTCCAGGACCTGCTGAAACTATAGAAAATGTGGGGCTTTTGACTCTAAATTTTATTTTAAAGTATGTCAAAATAAGTCTCCAGCACTATTCCTGCAGGAAAGACTCATGGACCATTGAGGAAGAGAGGCTGGGAAGAATATAAGGAAGTTCACAAAAAGATTTTGTCTCCTAGAAATGTCAGGAGCCACACTCATACAGTCTTGCCAACATGAGTCTCTAAGTAGCAAGGACATGCTAATGTGGATGAAGGGACACTCATGACTCCTTAACCCTACACAGAGAACTATAAGCAGCCAAGGAATGCTGAAAGCAGGAGAAATAGTATTCCTAATGGAAGAGAAAATCAATTGGTTATGCAATGCCAAATGATTTTGTTCATGCTTCTACCTTCTCTTCTGGGGTGTATGGGTGCCACAGTTATACTGGGTAGAGTCCAGAATGGGTGGATCCATAGGATTCTGGTCTAGCTGGGTGTGCTGAGGTTAGAGAAAGCCTTCTCCTACAATTTTAGTGTCATAGGTCTTTTAGATGATATTAAAACAGTTCAGGTGGTATTTGGTGAAACAATTTATGTGTGTTTTTATTCCAGAGTGAATGAGGGCTTATGAATATTGGGAAGTAGGAAGGATATTTCATGATGAGTGCACTTCATGGGTTGTGGCTGGGGTGCTGATGATGCTCTATTTGCATCCAGATGCCCTTCTATGAGAATACCATTGACCACCTTGTTAAGGGTTGCTGGATTACTTGGTCTGAGGCAGGCAGAGAAACAGGGAGAGAGCCATTCCACTCTTGCCTATCTCAGGATGAGATTTTAAATCTCAGGTTTTGAGATTTCCAGGGTTTGAACATGTTCCACTTTGCCAGTTCCATGAGAGTTCCTCTGGTGGCATGGTCCATGTGTCCCACAACACGGTCAGTACAGACAATATAAGAGTAACATACAGACTGAGGAGGTAGTGCATATGTATTTATGAATACATGTGTATGTGTGTGCCTGTGTGCATGTGCACACATGTGTAACAACAATTAAACAAAAAAAGAGGCCTTGAAATTTAAAAAGCGCCAGTTGGATGGTGCATGGTAGGGTTGGAAGGAAGATAAGGGAAGAGGAAAGGATGTAATTTCATTGCAATCCCAATAAAATAAACCTCAGACTGCTGATCGTTACCTAATTGACAGAATGCATGTTTGCTTCTTTTTGCTCTGCTAACTAGTTATTAAGTGATTAGAAAATAAAACAGACTTAAAATACCTTGTTAATTGGTTTTACTCATTGAGCAGTCTTTGAGAAAAGACTGATCTAGATGATTGAATATTGCTCTATGGAAAATACAGATTTATAAAACAAGCACTTTTTACTTTTAAAAAGTATATTCTCTTAAACATTACATTTTAAAAATATTATTTAAGTATAATATAAATATGAAGTTAAATTATATGATTAAAGATGGATTTTTATAGTTTAGACATATTCATGGAGTCATTAACCAAATTAAGGCACAACACGTTACCAAATATGCAGAATCCCCTTCTGTCTCCTTCCAATAATCCTTGTCTTCAGAACTAACCACTGGCCACATCATGATGCAGTTTGCAAGTATATTCAACTGTATTGTATCAAATATGAGTATCACATTCTCCATAGGATCTGTCAACTGTCACTCATGTCTTCTGTGGCATTCAATGACATTGAAGGAATTCTCAGTTTTTTATTCCAGTCACTATAATATTCTGTAAAGATATGAAAATTTACAGTTACTTTCAGTAAATGTGGGAAATTTATAGTTTTCAAGCGACTTGAATAATATCTCTGTGCTTTATGTTTGAGTTTGAAAAATAAAACTCTATATTCTTTGGATGGATATTCAGGAGTAGAGTTGGTAGGTCACAGTAGGTATATTTCCTCCCTTGTTACACCCCAATTTACCAGCTTGGTTGAATCAGTTTGTTTTTCCAGCAAGAACATATAAACGTTACAGTTCTTTGATGGACTCACTGACATTTCAATGTGTAGATTCAGCATTCTTGTGGTAGACACAAACATCTTAAGTCTTTATCTGAAATCCTGTTTCCTAGACTAATTCATGCTACTCCCTTAGGCTAATCATTTAACATCTCTGTGTTGAGTCTGTCTGTGTGAAATGTAGCTAATATCTACCTCAAGATGCCGAAGGACTTAAAAGACTATACATGCATGTGAGCCACACAGAAAAGTACTCGACAAACAATATGTACTCAGTGAAAAATCTATGATCACCAATAACTATTACTATATCTTGTTTTGTTTGTTTTGTTGTTGTTGTTGTTGTTGTTGTTGTTTTGAAACAAGGTCTCACTACATAGCCCTGGCTAGCCTGGTACTTGATGTGTAAACCAAGTTTGTCTTAAACTTCTTATAGTGATCTGACTTACTTTGCTACCCAAGTTCTGGCCTTAAAGGTATATGTCACCCTACCTGGCCTATATTTGTTCTGTAATAAGGAAACTATAGTCTAAAATGGTTAAGAAACTCTAAGACATGCCATGGAGTAGAACAATATAGTTAAGTAGAAGGGTGGATTCCAAATCAGATTTTGTTCTCTTTATGTGTATCTAGGACTAGTATCATAAAAAGAAAATTCAGCTACCCTTTATTCTAATCTGAAGACTACAGCTTGAAAATATGTCATGAATGATAAGTAGTTTGTTTCTAGTTTTCAAGTTCTTACTACATTTCAGTGTTAACTATTCTGATTTTTATGTTAGCTTCTTTTTGACCATGTTTAAAAATTCAAATCTCCATACTCACATTTTCAAATGATTTTGGAAAATTTTTGTAAAATATATGTCAATATATAACAGTGTGTATACATTTACAGATGTGTGTATTTGTCCTCTAGAAATATTCATGTCATCATTGCCCAATTGAAATAGAGTAGGCATTTACAACACAGAAAGATGTTACTCATGACTTCTCCATTACCAAGGATTACCTCCCTGGTGACAATGTCACCATCAGGATGGTCACATATATAGAAAACTTTCAATTTTAGTAAATTTCTAGGCTTAAGGGGGCCTCAAGAATACCCACTCAGTAGCACTTGTTGGAAGGAGTTTGTCAAATCAGACATTAACAATTTTTATTTATATTTATAATTTTATATACATACATAATATTTGATCAGAGTTCTTTCATTCTCTCTTATTTCCTCCCCCTCCTACCTAATCGCTTTCCAAGTTTCTTTGCTACTTTCATGCCTTCCCCCCTCCAGATTCACTATATTTATTTAATCACTGTTTCCTGCATGAGCACAGGGGTGATATTTGATTGAATGGGGCAAAGCACCAGTGACTACACCACTAAGGAAAATGACTCCTCCTTCTGCAGCTTTTAAATGTAGCTCCTCTGAGAGGGGTGGGCCTTGTGAGTCCTCTCAGACTCCAGGGAACATTAGGCAATTCATCTCCCAGTGTGGTATTGAAGCACAAGCCAGGAGTGTTGGAAAGGGCATTTCTCATAGAACAATGGCCTCAGTTGGCTAGATAAGAAACCTCACTAGGTCATATATGTGCAAGTCTGGGGGAATCAGCACTCTTTTATTGATTCGGACTGGGAAGATACTTAGGCAGTTTTGAACATTTACTTTGTCCACTGGCACCTCTCTACCTCTCTACCCCCACTTGTCTTGATAGTTATTTGATCATAAATTAGAGTGTTTTCTCTGTTTTCATTCCCATGGCTACCTCCAAATGTGAATGAATGTGTAAGTGTTGTCACATGTGCAAATGATAATCTCACTTGATGTGGCTTTAGTTATGGCCTTACTTATCAAAGATGTTCCACATTCCTGAGCTCATCTGAATTTATCTTGGGAAGACATGAATTTGAGATCACACACTAGAGAATTAATAAAAGAGAGTCACAGGGAATCCAGAAAAAGGAGAGACACCAAATGGGAAGTAGGATGCAGACTCCAGGCTCAGAAAGTAAGCAGCCATTTGAAATAAATATCCATGTTCCATTTTCAGTGTGAGGTGCATTTAGCGGTTACTGATGAACGAAAGGTAAGAGGGGAGGCAATAGGACCCTGTCTTCCCTAGCTAACAGCTTGAGCTTGCCTGCCTGGGTGGATTTTAGTTTCCTTAAGGTTACAAAGTTAGAGACAGTCTACAGTGTAACCGAGCCCACTGAGTCCACTTAAAGTCACATAGAATATAATCTATCTCCCTGAAGAATTCATTCAATGAGAAATTCAGAGAACAGGGAAATGCTACCAATAATTTAAAAATATCTGGTTTGCACAAAATTGGGGGAAAATGCAGATAATTTTTCATTACCTAAGCTGACATTTCTGAGCTACACCTGACTTTGGAAGGTTGTAAAGTAAATCGCTTCACTTTGGCTACTCTCAGTCTTCAAGACTCTTACCATGAAGTGAGGATCACCCCCTAATGGATGCAGACACAGGCTCAGCAAAAAGGCAGCCATTTAACATGCTGAATTTGCAGGGCAAACTTGGGAAAGTTACTTAATGCTTATGAGAACCTATTACTGCATTTTAAAATTTGGATGATGATATTGGTACCTAACACAGGATGAATAGTGACTTGTATGACAGAATACTTGTAGTGTGTTCATCACCTTTAAGGACTCGATGAGAATCCACAGTTGTAGCAGCTCCCAGCATATTCTGTAACTCACTATCAGGACCCCTTGCTTGAAGCAATGTTTACCCATCCTAGCTAAGGAGATCTTTGACTATGTTTCCTCTCTTTGAGGTTCTTATAGATTCCTGGTTCAACAGTGAATTCATTATGTTGTTTTTCTGTGTTCCAAGAATGCCTGGCATGTGTCTCTTTCCTGTAAACTTTTCTCCAGATCTCCACATTATGACTTCCTCAAGGGCACAGATTGGATTCTTTTCATTATTGTATCTCAGGAACAGTACTCAACAATAGAGGAAAATTTGAATGGCTTCTTATATTACCAATAGCATGTATTCAATAGCAATACACCATATTATTTTAGAAAATCCATTACTAATATGAGTAAAACAGGCATAGTCTTTGAAAGTACAGAACAGCCTCACTCATCAATTACAATCATTTATTTTCTTTCTTTCTTTCTTTCTTTCTTTTTAGTTTTTGGTTTCCGTTTAATTTTCTATGCATTTCTATATACAGGAAATTTCTGAACTAGGTCTGTTCTTTGGATTCTTATTTTATGTTAAGGGGTTAAATGATTGTATATTTTGAGTATTGATTTATGACTGTTTCCATAGATACCCAACCATAATAGCTAATTAGATGAACATGTTTGTGAAATCCTTGGAGTAGTAATTTATAATAATAAATGCCCAGCTTTTATTCAATTAGTGCATTTTTCTTATTTCTCTCAGGCAATACTCATAAATGCTGCATGATTTCTTGCTTCAATAGATAAAATGTAATAGGACTCAGGTAACCTTTTGATCCCTGTGTGGAAGGCTCATTTTGCTCATTGCTCAGATTCAAAGTTGCATTTTCCAATTTAATGAACTCCCTGAGCAGGGGACTCCACAACAATACACACTTGAAAAGCACATTTTAGTTTAGAAAAATATGTCCTGTATTCCAAGTCATTAAAACTTCACAAAGAGCCCAGGGATATGAGTATAACCATCATCATCATTTCACAGCTAAGCATGGTTGCCCTCCCTCTACAGACACATGGTGTCCTTTCATGGCTTCACTGGTGTCTGGTGAGTCCTTGGGCCCACACTCACACTGATCATACTGAGATACTCGCCTGAAGGCATGCATGTTTTGGGAATTCTTTCCATTCATTTTAATCCATCCCATTTTGGGTACTCCTTGTTTCTAAGGACTGAATTATTACTGTTTATACATCTGATGCAACTTCTAAGACTCATAACAAAACCTTTTTCTATTACATTCATTTAAAACCAATTTACTGATGATCTTGGACTTGAAGATTTAGAGATACAAGAATAGATAAATACAGTCCCTAACCTTCTAGGAACAAGTTTTCCTATATTTCCTTAAAGGCACAGTAACAATGTTTTGAAAAATGCTGAGATTGAAATATTTAACTCAAAAGACTAAAAACAAAAACAAATAAACAATGGTAACAAACAAACAAACAAACAAACACCCCACCTCTTGCTTTTCATAAGTTGCATTATGTTTTTTGTTTTTTGGTGATTCCCTTGTTTATCTACCAACAACAGAATTAGGATTCTGTGTGTGTGTCCAGTTCAGTTTTCCAGGGGAGTTTAGTTTCTTTGCTTCACATAAAGTTTAATTCTGTACTTAAGGCTAGCCTCAAACTCATGACAATCCTTCTGTTTTTTTCTCCCTCTCAAATTCTGGGATTATTGGCATGAGCTTCCATGCTTGAGTTGCTGAAGGATCCTTGTATTCAGACAGGCTTGTCCCTCCTTGAGTACTGGCACCAGCTGCACTCTGCATAAATGCTTTTCCTATAGGCTTCTCAGGAAGCAGTTATATGCTTATATGCTGCTTATATGCCTGCTAGATCAAATACACAGTGCTCAGCAATCCTTTCCCTAAGTATGTTTTCACTGCCACTGCCTTCTGCCTCTTTGTTTTATTTTAATTTTGTTCACAAAACTTGGCAAGAATGGCATCTTTTTGTTCATACCCATCTCCCTCCTGCCAATGTATTATGTTCATCAGAAAAAGATGCTTTCTTTTCTTCTTCTTTACTCTATTTGGAATCTCTCTAAATCTTTAAACCATATCTGACTCTTACTGCAGAATCAATAAACAGATGTTTTTTTTTTTTGAACGAACCACATACAACCCACCATATTGCATACCAGTAGTCAATGGAACAGAATTCCTTCTCAACAGTCACCCCACCCTTCTGAGATGTAGATGCTTAATATGAGTGGTTGTCCTTCCTTGCCCCATGAGTACATGGTAAACACAAACATTACTAGCATAGCAGTGGATTCTGGGCTATAAAAGGGGAAGCTGAACGATTAGTACTGCAATTTTTCTTGTGAGCTATGTGTTGCCTCAGTGAAAAGGAGCCACTCTGATATCTCCAGGGAACACAGGGCAAGCATCCAACCATTTCAAATATTGAAATTGCTCTGGTAAGATGGGATGTTGGCTGGTGGACTGAGTTCTGGCATAGTGGAATTCTTGCTATTAGATATGTGAGGCATCACACCTAATCTTTTCCCCAAAGTTCAGCACAAATGGTTACCTCACTTAGAGTCACCAAAACAAAATGGAATTATGGTAGCAGGAACCAACAGAGAAAAGCCACTACCATGCCTGAGAGAAGATGAGATGAGAAAGTTGAGATCCAACTTGGGAGCCAGAGTATGGTTAGGTCCAGGTCCATGGTAAACAGGTGTCACCATGCAAAATCCAACTGGTGCAGGGCAGAGAGCAAAGGTCACTGGTAGGCAGGTCCACACACCTGCTCTGTTATGCAGAATTATTTATAGGTGGGGATCAAAACAATGTGTTTCTTGACATGGTATGGCCCAAGCCTTCTTTATGCTTATTCCCAAGCCTCTTTACCCTGCATACCCCTCTCCCACCCAATAACCTTCCTCTGTTTTTGTATCACATTCGACTTCTTAAATAGTAGACTTTCAGTGGGTCATGGAAGCTAGCATATGCCTGTAATCCCAACACCCATGAGGTAGAGGTAGGAGGATTGCCACAGCTTTGACTTAACCTAGTTTATAAAACAAGATGCCATTAAAACAAACAAACAAAAATCCAGGGGTTTTTCCTTATTGTGATAGGTTAGGGTCATATTCTAAATAATTTCCAATTAATTTTCTTTCTCTTCCAGCAAACTTAGTATTACAGTAATTTTTTTCAAACGTGTATTTATTACTTC
Organism: Lophiomys imhausi; assembly: GCA_907164525.1. Lineage (NCBI taxonomy): Eukaryota > Metazoa > Chordata > Mammalia > Rodentia > Muridae > Lophiomys > Lophiomys imhausi. The sequence continues at coordinate 2,563,376 of CAJQZJ010031511.1, forward strand.
GTTTCGTCTCCATTGCCACCCACTCCCTCCACCCCTTCCCGGCCCCTCCCTCCTACCCTCTACCCCTTCCCCCACCCATCCCATCTATCCTGTGAGGGGTGTCTCCATGTATCAGCCCCCCTCAGTTCATTAGTCACATGAGGTCTAAGAGATTGCTCTTGCACAGGAAGCATACATGGCAGTTCCACTAGGGTGGGCTGTCCCACTGACTGGTAACCAAGTCCCTGTTCCTGTTCTTTTGGGTCTACTGATTGTAGGATGGTTATCCTATACTATACTCGCTAAAATCCAGTTATAAGTGGATATATGCCATGTGTACCTTTCTGAGTCTGAGTTAGCTCACTCATGATGAGCTTTTCTAGTTCCATCCATATGGTTGCACATTGCATGATTTCCTTGTTTGATGAGGTTACAGAGAAAAGTGAACACTCTCACATTGCTGGTGGGAGTGCAAACTTGTTCAACCACTATGGAAATCAGTCTGGTGATATCTTAGAAAACTTGGAATAGCTCTACCTCAAGACCCAGCCATACTTCTCCTGGGCATATATCCAAAATATTCCTCACCAACCCACAGGGACATCTCCTCCTCTATGTTAATAGCAGCTTTACTTGTAATAGCTAGAAACTGGAAACCCAGATGTCCTTCAACTGAAGAATGGATAAAAAAAAAACCCTGTGGTACATTTACACAGTGTAATACTACTCAGCTCTCAGAAACAAGGAAATCGTGCAATTTACAGTCATTTTTAATAGACTTTCTAGCCCTGTACAAGCCTTCAATGCTTCTAGGAGTCTGTGAGATACAAAAGAAGCTCTTAGCCACTGAAAGTCAAGTGTGATCTGGTGTGCATCTACCATGCTGGGTCTTTCTATTTGCTCTATGGCCCTTATTTTAATCACTGTTGTCATGTTGTGAAGGGACACCATGATCATGACATCTTACAAGAGACAACATTTAATTGGGGGCTTGCTTACAATTTCAGAGGTTTGGTTCATTATCATCATGGTAGGGAGTACGGTAGTATGCAGGTAGGTGCTGTAGCAGTAACTGAGAGCTACATTCTGATCCACTGGGAGAGAGAGAGAGAGAGAGAGAGAGAGAGAGAGAGAGAGAGAGAGAG
>CAJQZJ010031511.1:2564509-2604222 GCA_907164525.1 Lophiomys imhausi
AGAGAGAGAGAGAGAGAGAGAGAGAGAGAGAGAGAGAGAGAGAGAGATTGACCTGGTATGGGCATTTGAAACTTCAAACCCCATCCCCAGTAACATATTTCCTCCAACAAGGCCAACATCCTAATCCTTTCAATCCTTCTCAAATAGCGACATGCCCTGATGACTAACCATTCACATATATGAGCCTATGGGTACTATTCATATTCCAACCACCAATCACCACAGCTCTAATAGAATCTCTGGTTCTCTGAGTGCATTTTCTCTGTCTTCTGTAATTTTCTGATTGCTGTCTTTTCTGTGGAATATTCCTTACCTCCTTCTTAACTGGAGAAATTTGGATACCTGTTGGCCTTAATGTGGTTATCATTCCCAGTGGGGCATTCTTTCTGATGTGTGCCCTTCAGTGTCCCTCCTCTGTCTTCTTAGTCTCTTATGTGCAAGTCCATCATAAGCAGTATCACCAACTTCTAACAATGCATGATTTCATGTCTGTACATACCATTAGCCTCTAGACCAGAGTTGAAAAACAAGTGTGAACAAAATTTTGACTGAATAAGTGGGTGTTTTTTTTTTCCAACAGAAAGGGATGGAGAAGCTGTAGACAAATTTAGCACAGACAACCTGCTGTTTCAGTTGTACATTGAGATTCAAGTGGTTTTCACAACAGAGGATGGAGAAGACCACTTTGAAATCCTGCAGGGCATGGTTCATTTGTTGAGTTTTATTAATTTATTTATTTGAAAGTGCTGATATCCAGGGAGCTTGTATTCCAGCAACTTGTAGGGCTGAAATACGAAAGATATTTGTCCTAGTATGTAAGGTTATAATATACTGCCTTGATTGACAAAGGCTTGCTTGAAAAATATCTCTTAAAATGAACAGTGTGCTGGTGTCTGTAGCTGTTGATTGCGTTGCTCTATGAGGCCATTATACCTTTGCAGAGTAGAAACATGTCACTGTCACTAATAGATGTCCTTAGATCTCAGACTAGAGTCCTGTGGCCAAACCTAAGAGGGCAGGCTGGATCTCAGGGGCATTTCTCACCTGGCACATCAGTATGGCAAGAAGTAACACTATCATTTACTTCTTTATTTTCATGGTCCAAATTAATATTTATTTCCAGCTTTAATAAGAAAAATGACTAACATAGAAAGAGAACTACTCAGTGCCTCATAATTCTGCTTGTTCTTGTCTTCATGACCTTGACTGCACCATATCCCCTCCTTTATACTAAACCGATTAATCCTGGTCCTGTGTTCTTTGCTGGCATTTGTTAAGATTAAATGTGGTAATGGTCAGAAAGTGCTTGGAGAACTGTAAATTGATGTACAAATGGAAGGGATTAAGGGATTAGCTGCAATTCAGTAAAGATTTGCTCTTTCATAGAACAACCCTCCATAAGCTGTTGACAAGCCCATGACATCTCCCAGACAAGCACCTCAATTTGTTTCCATTTCCCCAACATTTTCATGTATCCTACCTTTCACCCAACACTTTGAGATCTTTATCCAATATAATGCAAAGCTATATTTTGTTAAAGGCTTCCAACACCTAAGGCAATGTGTAAGGTGAAGACTTTTAGTTTGTGTTTGTATGTGTGAAAGAAGGAACTTCAAAACAAAAATTTGAGAAAAACAGTATTTTTTTCTTCTTATTCACCAAAGCTTTTTAGAAACAGAGAGCTGGTTTCAAAACAGTGTCCCCTTCTAAGCTAGCATGTCACAGGTGTTCATTTCTGTTTTAAAGAATGGTTATTATGTATTACTTTATGTCTTTATTTTGAGAATCTCCTCTCAAGCATATTGCAAATTATCTCTCTTAAGAGAGGATTTTTAGATCCAGAACACCCTCTTGATTCCTAAACAACTCAAAATTTAACTATGAGACTCTAGCTATCTATTCTTCTACCACCTCAGAGACCTGGGAGGGATAAAAATATATGACTATATAGGAAGTGCAGGGCCCGCAGCTTCCAAAACTAAGAAATGACATACCAGTGGCTGCCTGGACAGTTCCCATTTTCTCTCCATACATTACAGCATCAATCTTCAGCCATTTTTAAAATTGTGATGCAAGTTAGTATGAAAGCTGAGTTAGATATAGAACTTTAAACTCATGGAGATGGTTGGATAGTAGAATGTTAAAGTCAGGTGCCAAATACATATGGACTGGACATTGGGAATGTATGCTAAGCCATAAAACTCTCATAATTGTGGCCTATTTATTTCTGTTGTTTTGTATTGTATTTATTGTTATAAGAGAAAGAACCATTTGTTGGACTGAAAGGGGGAGCTTTGGGGGGTAAAAGATATACCTTAAACTAAAAAAAAAATGGGTAGAGGATGGGGGGTTGAGGGGGAAGAAGGTGGAAGGGTGGGACAGGAGGGGGGAGTAGGGAGGGGATTGTGATTGAGATGTAACTTGAAGAAATAAAAAATAATTTAAAAAAAAGAGAGAGGATTTTTGCTCATAGATTGGTACCTAGCCCAATTCTCATTAGAGAGGTTTCACCAGCAACTGATGGAAACAGAATAATCTACCTCATTTCCTGTTACTATCACCATTTTTGTTTCAAAATATATATTTAGGATTACAAGAACTTTGAAATTTCAGAGAGGCCCATTGTACTCCAATGCTGGCCTGTAACACAATGACGGTTCCACAGATAACTTGTGAATTTCACTTCCCAGGAAAAAGCCACACCTGTGTTAAAGACTCTATAAGGATGATTCGTGAGTAAGGTCTGTGATCATGTTGAGTTGGAAAGAGCCATTGCTACCTACACTGGGCTACCTTCAGCTTTAATAGCCACTGATTGCCTACCCTTGTCTTCTGTAACATCCTTGTGACCACCAGGTAAAGAATTTTCAGATGTATTAACAGACCACTAGCTTCCAGCAACAGAAAGCTAAGAACATCATTAGATGGCATCTGAAATTTACAGTAGAGATCTGCTAAGTTTATTGTAACTTCTCTACTTGATATCTCCACCAATATATTTGGAAAACATCTTGATTTTTCTTTTGTTCTGTGATTGTAAAGCCTTATGAAATGTTTTTCACATTAGAACATTATTGGAGAAATCCAAATTTCTTTTTTGGAACCACTCATATTTAGCTCAAGAATAAACTAATTACCTGTGAGGTGAAAGGAGTAGGTTCTGTGATTAAACCAACTTAGAAAATGAGGGACCTGAACAAAGAGAAGTCCCAAGTCATGTCTGGATGTGTTTGCCAGAGTTCTGAGATAACATTCGAAGTGGCATCTACTTTCTTTGCTTTTCAATCTCCTTTCCTGCAGTGAGTTACCTAGTAGTAAGACTATGTAATTCATCTCTGTATCCTAGCACTTACCTCTTGCCTATGATAGAACCAATATCTTATTGGATAAAATAATGTATGTGTCTATATACATACATAATAATGTTTCTATTCTCTTATTTTCAATGCACATTTCATGTATTATCCATGAAAGGTGGTCCTCTCTGTATTATATACATAAATCCATATTTAATATATAATTTAAGTATTTTATACATAAATCCATATTTAATATATAATTTAAGAGATTATTTCTATTCACTCATATATGTCTGAATATTTATAAAATATGTACATTTATTTATAAGAAATTAAAGGAAAATTGCAACAGTGTAATTTCACTTTTCTATGTTTTCAATTTAATGTCCATGGAGAAGACCTGAGTTGAATGAAAAACAGAAGTCAAGGAAGAACTCATTTTGTGATTCTGTGTGACTTTACATTCTATCTGCTGTAGTTGGGCTGGGCAGGATGGAAAGGCTGGAGTCAGAAGATGAGGTGGGAGGGGAAAATATTTGAAGGCAGCAGATAGGAAATCAACCAAATGAAAAGGTATATTAGTTATGGAGTAAGCCTCTTGGCAGAAGTCAGCCAGGAAAATGACATTTTTCTTTGAAAACCCAGCAAGGGAAATTAAACTTCTCCCACTACTAGCACATGGGACTTCACAGAGGTCACTACAATGCTCCTGTACTCAAGGAGAACCGTGCTTCCCGGATGCCTGTCTTTTTCAGTGGGTTTGTAAAATAATTACCAATGAAAATATAATTAAAATATTAGGCAGGCTGTTTCTAATTTCTGGTTCATTTGTGCACAGTGCCTTCAATTATTATTTTTTTAATTGTTTACATTGGTGAAAACATGGATGCTAGCATTTTATTTAATGCTAAAGACAATAAATTTACAACACAAATGAATATAATATTAGTGTTGGAATTGTACAAATTTGCCTCCATCACTCAAAGGACAAAATGATGGTCATAGTGAGGAAAAATGGAGGTGTAGGTGAGAGCTACTTCTTCCTTTTTCCTATACATTATCTTCTGTAATAGATTTGTGCTAAAATCTAATGAAACTTCTGCAGATAAACACAACATGAAAATGTCCTGTGAAACTGTAAAGATTGCTACTTAATAGTACTTAAGTGGCATGTGGAAGTGGCTTAGTAAGTGCTGGTTGTATATATATCAAGAAACCACAAGTTCATTGGTATTGTTTTGAACAGAATAGGTGGAGTTCATTATCAACTAAGTTCGGTTTTTGTATTTATAACATTTTGTTGTTAAACCCAAGGCTTTATGAGTGCTACAGAAAGGTTCTATATTGACCTATTTGTTTAGTCTTTAAAAAAATTGTTATGTGAATTTAACATCATGCACCCTGTTCCCTCTCATCTCCCACCTCCCCTCAGACCCACCCTCCACCTTTGCAATCTGTCCCAGCATAAAAAAAAATCTCAATGTGGAAGCTGCAGTGTTTCCCAGTGTGTCTCAGTATATCCCACAATATTCCATTTTGTCCACACATTTTGTTTGCAAATGTTCATGAAAATGACTCCTTGGTATGATAAGAGGCCTCTGGTTTCCACTACTTGGTCAATACTGGAGCCTCACTGGAACTCCTCTCAGATATGCCATAGCTGTCCTGTGTCATGGAGATCTTGCAGTCCTGGGTTGTGGAACTGGCCTCTTCTTGTACTCCAGCAGTTCATCCATGGGGTAGATGTTGAGGTGGGCCAACTCAAAGCCCTGGTTCTGGGCCTGCAACCCTCACTTGCAGGACCAATTCTACTATGGAAAGGTGCAGGAACTACTCTCCCGAATGCTGCAACATGTGAGGGGCAGGGACAGTTCTCCTGCTCTGGTGACCCCCTCTGGCACAGATCTCCTTTTAGCCAATGGTGGTGAAGGCAAAAGGGAGGGGAAGTCATCTCTCCCTAGCCAACACCACCACATAGCAGACAGAAGGCAGGGCTGGCTCCCTCATACTCACTCTCTCAGGGCTGGCTCACCCACAACTCCCCGTATCCAGGACCAGCTGTAGTGTGCTACCCAGGCAAGGTGCAGGGCCTATTGTACTGAGTGCTGCAGCATGTGAGGGGCAGGGACAGCTCTCCTATTCTTGTGACCCATCTGGCCCAGATCTTACCCCAGGGCTGGGTCTCCACAACCTTTACATGCAGCGTCAGGCAGAGTTCTTCTAGTTTCTGGCTTGTTTCCTGTCCTGGGAGCCCATCTGGTCCTTGCCTGGTACTGGTCTGGTACTCATCACAGGTTACCCCATGGCACCAACATTGTGGTGGTATCCAGGTTTTTTTGTTTTTTTTTTTTTTTCAGGAATGTTAGGCTACTTTTCATTCAGATGTTCATAGGTCAGAACACTGAATGTAGACATAGCCTCTCTCCTCTCTGCCACCTACTGATGCACATGTGACAATGCAGCCATATCTGCAATGCCTCTAGGGGCAGTTATTTGTTTAGTCTTATCCTTTGATTTTTAATTTTTTAAATTGTCTTCATGTGTTTCAGGCATATATTTTGTGCTTGTGCTCCTGTATGCATGTGCATGTATATATGTGTACATGTTAAAGTCAGACAACCAGACAACCTCAGATGCATTAAATAACCTCATCGATATTGCTTTAGTCTCTCTCTCTCTCTCTCTCTCTCTCTCTCTCTCTCTTTTGACACAGTCTCTCATTGGCCTGCAGTTTGACAAGTTCAGGTAGGCTGGACAACCAGTAAGCCCCAGGGATTTGCCTGTCTCTACCTTCTCGCCACTGGAATTACAAATAATCAGCTACCATGCCTGTGTTTTATAGTATTTTCTATATTAGCGTGTGTTTAGGGGATTGAACACAGGCTCTCCTATTTGTGCAACAGGCACTGTAGGGACTGTACTATCTCCCCAAGCCCACTTAAAAATTTTTGTAACTTCAGTCGTTTGGCCCCGTTTCTCTGACAGACATTGATTGTAGAACAGGGGTTATGAAGGACTTACCTACCCTGTCTTGGCAGAGCTAGGCTGTCGACTTACCTGCTTCCAGGTTTTGTCCTTTTTGGACAGCATTCTGTCTACAGTTGGAGCAAGGGGCTTTTCCTACCAAGAGATAAGCTTGCAACTAATTCAATCATCTCCCACTGGAGATTCTTCGATGCTCATCTTCTACTTGGAGGAGAATAGGGGGTGCTATCAGAAGTTGATATGTCTTGATTTAAAAAAATCTAAAGTTACAAAAACATCTTTGAATGCCATATTCTGCAGATCTCTTGAGGTTTTTGAAGAGGCCCTATCTATCTCTTATATTAGGGTAAGCAGATTTTGCTTGTCTCTTAGCAGGTTTATTTCTGATTAGCTTAGAAAGTAACTATAATAGGCTGTCATAGTACCTAACAGAATGACTGGCTTGCATAACCATTAGTTTGCATTTCTTAATTATCCTAAACAGTTTATGACAGTTAGTAGTAAAAGGCCGAAACATCACATTTCAGTTTTTTTCTTTACCTCCTAACCCTTCCATCCCATTTCTCTGGGGTGGGGTGTCCTAATATAACAGTCCCTCATCTCAGTTGAGAGGTCGTATGAGGGCCAAGTGCCTCTTCATTCATTGGGGATCTACGAAGTAGTACCATCAGAGAAAAGTGTCTCGTTGCCTGGGAGAGAGAACTACTAAACATACAAATCAATAAGCATACAATAGATAGAAAAGACTAAAAAATAGAAAAAATATAACTAATATATAAAAAATAAATAAAAATTAAAAATTAAAAATAAGCAGTCTATGTCCAAGTTCCCTTTGGTGTGTTAGTTGTAGTATTGATACCTTCTACTATATAGCTAAAATCCTACTATAAGTGAATAGATGCCATATGTGTCCTTCTGAAGAGCGATGCTGTAATGTATGGAGAGAAAATGGGAACTGTCCAGGCAGCCACTGGTATGTCATTTCTTAGTTTGGGAAGCTGCAGTCCCTGTACTTCCTATAAAATCAGATATATTTATCCCTCTCAGGTCTCTGAGGTGATTGAAGAACAGAGAGCTAGAGTCTCATAATTAAATTTTGAGTTGTTTAGGAGTCAAGAGAGTGTTATACATCTAAGAAGATACTTTTAAAATTGTGTTGCAATTAGTATGAATGTTGAGTCAGATATAAAACTTTAAACTCATGGAGATGGTTAGATAGTAGAATGTTAAAGTCAGGTACCAAATACATATGGACTGGTCATTGGGAATGTACGTTAAGCCAAATAACCCTCATAACTGTGGCCTAATTACCTGTGTTGTACTGTATTGTATTTATTATTATAAGAGAAAGAGCCATTTGTTGGACTGAAAGGGGAAACTGTAGGGGTAAATAAGATATACCTTAAACTTAAAAGAAAAAAAAGAAAGAGGATGGGGGTGTTGAGGGTGGGAGGGTGGGACTGGAGGGGGAATAGAGAGGGGACTGCGATTGAGATGTAACTTGAAGAAATAAAAAATAAAGGAAAAAAAAAAGAAAAGACCCCCCCAAAAATTTTTTTTTGTAACTAAAAAATGACAAAAGGGAGGTGCACCTGGGTGCTGGCATCTCTGTGCCCTTTCTTAGGTTACAGAAGAACATGATTAGCCTTGGTGCAGGTTCTTGGAGAAACACAGGTACAGTTTCTAGACTTGACTTAGAAGGTAAAGTCCAAGGCTCAGTCTTTTTCCCATTACACAATACTGAACAAGTCACACGATTTCTCTTCCCTTTAAATTTTGTGTTCAATAATTAAGAAATGCTTTAAAGGGCTTTATCTGACTCTAAATGAATGACAGACTTTCTAATTTAAGACTCCACATAAAGTTAACACCAACAATATCATATATGCAAGTAACTTATCATGTAACCATCACTGCTACTCTGAAAGACACAAGTTATTTTTCAACCTGTGAAAGAAAGCTAATTATTATTTATTCAAATCTGGAAAGGTAGATTTGCATAATCATTAGTTTTCTTTCACAGGTTCAAAAAATTGTATCTTTCAGAATAGCAGTGATGGTTACATGATAAATCTACATGATTATCAATAGTTTTCTTTAATATTTTCATTAATATCTTTTGAGATCATGGGGTATCCAGAACCTTCGTGGTCTGAATATATTTTTTTCTACAAAATTTGTCTTGTGAAATCCTGACTTCCAAAGTTATGGTGTGAGAACGTATGACCTTTCCAAATTGATAATGTTATAAGGGTGGTATTGTTATGATGATATTAGTGCCCTCATAAAAAGCCTTGAGAGAGATTCCTCACCTCTTCCACCATCTGAGGACACACAAGGTGACCTCTGTGAACCAGAACTCAGACATCCAGAAGATTTACAAGCTGACAGCACCTTAACATTTAAATTCTAACCTTCAGCATTGTGAAAAATAAATTTGTTTCATAACCCAACAGACTGACTCATTACAGCAGCATGGAAGATCCAGGGTAAATACTCTCCCATAAGGCCTGCCACAATTTCAACCTTCACCATCCCCCCAGGTATGGAGTCTACCTGTGCCATCACTCGCAGGGACTATCACTAATGGATTGAAGCTGGCTGACTACCTTACAAAAGAAGTGAGCTTTCCCATTATCTTATTGCTCTATTGAAAGAGGCTGTCCATGTTCCTTGAAGACAGAGAATCATCCATGCCATGTTCAAGGTCAGTGACACGACATAGTCTTTATGTGTTTGGGGTCAGAAGTGCAAAGACAAACATTACTAGAAATGCAAGTGTGAAAAGTCACCCTTTAGAAGAATCATATCCTAGCAGCTATTACTTGGCAATGTGTAAAATGCCATTTTGGATGTTGTCATTTTCAGTCTCCTTAATACTTTAAAAATTTCAGTTTTGTGTTAGAAATACCCTGTCATTCTACTCCTATTACAGTTTGCTGCTCAGTACAGACAATTAGAAATAAGTGTAATTTATTTCAATCATGAATTAGAAGCAAAATTACATAAATTTTACTATATTTCATGTCATATAGTTGTTTCTATACTCAACAATTAAGACAAGGAAACTAGCTGTGCAAGATTAGTTATGAAAAGGCCAATCTTTTCCTATCAGTCTTACCTGGAGATAGAGTCTCTTGAGACTCAAGAATACCAGGAAATATTTAAATTTACAAGTTATGGATTTTCTAAATAATATTAACAATTAACTATAAGAAATTTACTGTATCAGATATAACCCTAAGTTTTATTAATACCCAATAACTTTGATGATCATGGAATTTTCAATTAATAAATCTTCTCAAAATACACCCTGGGAATTTCTGCATTCTGTCTTATTGGGGGGACTCCAACCTGCTCCATGTAGAAAATAAAATGATCACTACCTGGGACATATATTATACTATTATCCTATTACACTGTTAGATTCTAGAATCTAATACAGATACAATTATATTGTAGAAATTTAATCATTTTTGGAAATGAATATACTATCTTGTGAAATAAAATGTTATTAAACAAGTTAATCATGTAGAAATTATATAGATTACATTGGGACAATAAGTATGCATATTTGCATACTCGGACATTTATTTGTATATTATATTCCCCACAGATGCACAGCAAGCTCTGTTTTGAAAATATTAAGTTATTATACCCATGTCCAGAGAGTTTACTTCCTGTCTGCTCAGATGGACTTTCACACGTTTCTGGAAGTTAGGATAGCTGACTTTGTAGAGCCCATAGCTGTAGAGTTGGGAAGCACTTTCTTGATGAGTCACTGTGAGTGCTTTGTTGACTGCTCTATCATTGAAGCATGTGTTCTTCTCAACCAGGACACAGAGCCAGACTTTTTATTCACTACACAGGCTAGGTCCTGAAGGATGGCACTCATGCTCCAAGAGGACTGAGCCTGAGTCACTGTCTCTAGCATGGCAGTTCCAGTTTGTAGGTTGTTGTATTAGCTACTTTTCTTTCGCATTGATAAAATAGCATGACCTAGGAAAATTATAAAAGAGTTCATATTAGCTTATTGTTCCAGAGGAAAAAAAGTCTACCATGACAGGGAAGCCACAGGCATGACAGTAAGTGTCAGGGATGGAGTAGTAACAGTCTGAGAGTTCATGTCTTGAACATCAAGTACGAAGCAGAGAGATAAAACTAGGGCATGAGGTTGGCCAATTAGAAATCATTCTTGTGCAGATTTTGAGGGTTTATTATTAGAAACCCCAAAACAACAAGGGTGCTTTTGCTTGGCACCACTTCTTGTCGCTGCTTCCCTTGGAAATACTCTAAATAATGATCTGCCAAAATTTGATTCTTCAGAAACATTCTGCTACCAAGACTTGCTGAAGATCATGGCCCAGGTTGGTTGAGATCTTAGCCCCAAACAGGGGTGTGCAAACTGCTGCTTCTTCGGCTTTCCCTGCTGATGCTCCCCAGAACTACTCCTGGTTTCCTGCTTAGCTGAGGTCCCATTGTTGCTGTTTGGACTGAACTTTGGGAATCCTGACAAATCGCCCCAAGGACCTATGACTGAAGAGGTCTACACACTCTATCTCTATTCATATCATTTCTCCAGTACTTTCTGTTAGTGCATTGAAAGGGAAGTAGAGATTTTTATAAAACAATAAATGAATAGTTCAAAAGTATGCCTTCACTAGGCATTTCCTCTTCTGATGTGTAGCAAAGACATTTGCTAGACAATGTGCCTGTATCATATCCCTGAGGTTGTATTAACCTAGTGTCACAAGGAAAGCATGGTTGATATGGTTGCTACTGCCAGGACTTTTACATGACTAATCTCTCACTGGCTTATAGTCACCTCCAGGAGATACCTTATTTTCTCAGGAGCTATACTGCTATGATAAGTGTGATATCTGTAAGGTCCAATACTCTTGTATCCTTTATCTCCCTGGGGATAACATTAGATTTTGACATTCTCATTTCCTGTAATTCAATACTACATTTGTGCTACCATCTTTAAAGTCATAGACTCTGACAATTGCTTCCTGGTCTGGGGGCCATGAACTTTTCTGAATTTCTTCTTGAGAATGTGAGAAATTCTGCATAATAACATGAAGGCCTCTAACTTTAACCTCTGGCTCTCCGCTGCATGTGACTTATAGTTAATGTGTCATTGTCATTATTTTTATGTATTCATAGTGTTTGTTGATACTAATTACATTATCTTAAATAATACTGTATTCTCTATATATTTCAAATATTTGACAGATCATGTGAACTAAGGCTAAATTGTGAAAAATTTTCCTACCAACCCCTTGTTCCCAGAAATAAGAATGAGAATCAAAATATATTTACAAGTATCTAGTCCGTTCAGCTAGACTTGTTTCCTGACTAGCTAATAACATAAATAACATCACACGTCTTATCACTGTGTCCTATTAATTCAACACCTGTGAATATCTGAATAACTAAATAGCCACTTGGTATCAGGAGCTTTCCATGTGTCACTTGCCTTTGACATAGAGGCCACCATTGCTGTCTCTGTCATCATGATCCAGATCGAAGAGCTTCTTTTTTGATGTACTTTCTGTACCAGCAGTTTCTATTTGCTCAAGAGAGATGGCACAAGATGTCACACAATAGTTAGATCTTTGGAAGAAAAGCAGCTTCAGTGCCAGTGTAACAAATATTAGACCAACCCTGCTGGACTTTCTGGATCAGGCAGCACCTATCTATGTCTGGCATAGATCCCATCTTCTCTACACCTTCACTATCCTCCTAATCTTTGCTGATTTGACCTTGATTCTTTCTTGCCTAGCTGTATCTTCTTCTTTCTAATTTGTTTTGAGCCTTTCTGTTACCCCTGGCATGTTTTGATTCCCTATTTCTTCTTTCACACTTTTCTGATCACTGAGGCCAGGTCAGCTGATACATATACTCAGGTGTTATACAATCTTTGTTCCCATCTTCCTCAACTCATCCAGCCTGATCTTCAGGCCAACAGCTTGTGATGCTTTGACACAAAGTATAACGTGCAAGATCTTACAGTCCATGGGTCATCAAGTTCTAGAGTCTGGATTCCAGTGGTGACCTTAGGTCCTTGCACTAAGCAAATAACATTTGTGTGGTGACTTCCAAAACAGGGGTCACCACATAAGGGGATTCTCAGGTAAAGGTGAGTGCGCTGCCTGCCCAAACCTCCAGCCTTCACTACAAAGACAAACATGTGACAGGGATGATATTTAAGCATTTCCTGTTTTTAATGTTTCTTTCTCAGGCTTATATGCAGAACCAAATAGGGGATTTCCATGTGAGGCTACATGGGCCAATCACATTAAAGGTCACCCTATCACACCACATAGCACAAGTTTGATAACATGGTGATCATGCACTGATCACAAGTGCAGAAGTCTCTTTCACTTAATCAGCTCTACCCACAATTGGGCTTCAACTCCACCCAGGCATCATCGGGCTGGCACCATCTTAGATATCTCCCACAAGTTATTTTCATTTTCCCAGCATTGAGACATTTTTCATAAGCCTCCATTTTCCTGGTCCCCACACATTTGAGCCTGGGGGTGGGGGGCTTACTTGTGAAACCTGACACTCCAGTTCTTGATGAGCCATTGCTCATCCTACTTCTGTTATGTTGTAGACTCAATGCTGCTTTCTGATTGTAGGTGAAGTTGTCTCTTCTATCATCACCATGGCATGGTATAGCAGTCTTTAGATGTCCTCTGTTCGAGAAGAAGTCAATAGGACAGAGGATGTATAGTCTCCTCACAGACTGTTCAAAGTAGTTCCAAATGCTCTTAAGATTCATTATCACAACCCTCTATATAAGTTTATAAATTCAACCTGAGAGAGGCCAATTTTTAACTTAAGTCTAGAAGAAGAGTTGTGATATGCTCAAAGTGTGATATTGCCCATCCCTGTGATCTTAGAGATTTGACTTCTTAGTGTCAGTTGTTTCTCTGCAAGTGAGAAGCATCGTTCTTTCCTCCTGGTTCTCAACAAGTTGTTGAGATAATTATAAACACCATTTTACATTCTAACGTATGGGTCAGTTGTCACCTGTTGTTAGTGTATCTTATAGTTCTCTATCCAGAAATGAAGGAGAACTGAGAGTGAGCAAACCTGCCTTAGCACTAAAGGAAGTAGAAATAGTAACCCTGGCCAATTACTTAACCTCTCTACTCAAAAAATAATAAAACAGTAAATTTTCAATGTTTTTATTATAAGCAAATATATGTTTAACATGGACCTAGGTTATGTATCATAGGAGGCAGCATTTGGTACTTTCTACAAACCATGTGGTTATTAGACAGTATAATAATCACTTTGAGTAGACGCTGGTAATGTAGAAATGATATTTATTCTAAACAGTTTAATTGTGTAGAAACAGATCAAATGCTTCTATTATTATGTTTAGCAAAATCTTTACATCATGTTTTGAATATTACATACCTATTTGTAGGCATACCACCCTTATTACTTTTATGCAATTTGCAGCCAAATGGATGGAACTAGAAAAGCTTATCCTGAGTGAGCTAACCCAGACTCAGAAGGACGCATATGGCATCTATTCACTTATAGTAGGATTTTAGCTATATAGTAGAATGTATCGATACTACAACTAACACACCAAAGGGAACTTGGGACATAGACTGCTTATTTTTAATTTTCATTTTTTATATATTAGTTATATTTTTCTATTTTTTAGTCTTTTTTATCTATTGTATGCTTATTGATTTGTATGTTAATAGTTCTCTCTCCCGGGCAACGAGACACTTTTCACTGATGGTACTGCTTCGTAGACCCCCAATGAATGAGGAGGCTCTTGGCCCTCATACGACCTCTCAACTGAGATGAGGGACTGTTATATTAGGACACCCCACCCCAGAGAAATGGGATGGAAGGGTTAGGAGGTAAAGAAAAAAACTGAAATGTGATGTCTCGGCCTTTTACTACTAATTGTCATAAACTGTTTAGGATAATTAAGAAATGCAAACTAATGGTTATGCAAGCCAGTCATTCTGTTAGGTACTATGACAGCCTATTATAGTTACTTTCTAAGCTAATCAGAAATAAACCGGCAAGAGACAAGCAACATCTGCTTACCCTAATATAAGAGATAGGTAGGGCCTCTTCAAAAACCTCAAGAGATCTGCAGAATATGGCATTCAAAGATGTTTTCGTAACTTTAGAATTTTTATATCAGGACATATCAACTCCTGACAGTACCCCCTATTCTCCTCCAAGCAGAAGATGAGCATCGAAGAATCTCCAGTGGGAGATGATTGAATTAGTCGCAAGCCTATCTCTTGGTAGGAAAAGCCCCTTGCTCCAACTGTAGACAGAATGCTGTCCAAAAAGGACAAAACCTGGAAGCAGGTAAGTCGACAGCCTAGCTCTGCCAAGACAGGGTAGGTAAGTCCTCCATAACCCCTGCTCTACAATCAATGTCTGTCAGAGAAACGGGGCCAAATAACTGAAGATCGATGCTGTAATGTATGGAGAGAAAATGGGAACTGTCCAGGCAGCCACACTTATGTCATTTCTTAGTTTTGGAAGCTGCAGGTCCTGTACTTCCTATAAAATCAGATATATTTATCCCTTTCAGGTCTCTGAGGTGGTTGAAGAACAGATAGCTAGAGTCTCATAATTAAATTTTGAGTTGTTTAGGAGTCAAGAGAGTGTTATAGATCTAAGAAGATACTTTAAATTTGTGTTGCAAGTTAGTATGAATGTTGAGTCAGATATAGAACTTTAAACTCATGGAGATGGTTAGATAGTGGAATGTTAAAGTCAGGTACCAAATACATATGGACTGGACATTGGGAATGTACATTAAGCCATATAACCCTCATAACTGTGGCCTAATTACCTCTGTTGTACTGTATTGTATTTATTATTATAAGAGAAAGAGCCATTTGTTGGACTGAAAGGGGAAACTGTAGGGGGAGATAAGATATATCTTAAATTTAAAAGAAAAAAAAGGGAAGAATATGGGGGGTTGAGGGTGGGAGGGTGGGACTGGAGGGGGGATAGGGAGGGGACTGCGATTGAGATGTAACTTGAAGAAATAAAAAATAAAGGAAAAAAATATAATTTCTCCGTAGTATCATACTGACTTTCACAACCAAACAGTTGTCTGAATGGGATTATGTACATCTGTGATATTCTAAGGCGTTTCCTTTTCCAGGGATTAGTTAAATACATCAAAATTTACTAATATGCACTTGCTGTCTTTTAATTGGTGCTTATGTGTTGTCAATTTGTGGCTATTACCAAGTTTTAATAGATTATTTTTGGTTTATGTCTTGTATAACCACATAATTTCCTTTCCAGTCTATTTTCTTAAGATTTCTTGGTGATTATACACTATTTAATTTTATAGTCACAGTATTCAAAGTTGTTTCATCAATTTGCACTGGCATGTATATATGAAGAAGCCAATACTTAATATTCTTATACTGTGAAATGTGTCCCAGTAGGAGAAAAGTGGCCTGTGCAACTTGTTTTAATTTTACCTTAACTGTTGGTGAGGTCAGCATCACTTGAATCTTAGCTAAGTGTTCTATGTCTCTCTGTTGGTCAAGAAGTTATACCTCTTGCAAAGGAAGAAATATCAGAATGGGCCTGGTGATTATTTTCCAGACATTACAGAAAAAAACTCTTACCATGCTCAATTTTCTATTGTTAGTATGATTAATTAATTTCTTTATTTAAATCTTACTTTGATTCCAATGCATGCTTTGAAGGTTCACAATTACATCTAAAGTAATATTTTCATATCAATTCAATTCAGAATATTGTGAAGTTTCTATTTTGATGTCTTTTACATCCATAATTTTCAGAGTGTTCTCCTAAATGTCTATGTATTTGAATGAATAGGTTTTGATTATTTTCTCATGAATCTCTAATTTTATTGCTGTATAGCATTGGGCAAGTATTTTTGTGTATATGTAAACATATATGTATATGTGTATATGTTTGTGTGCATACACATGCATACCCAGGTATACATGTACATATATGTGCACATATATGTGGAGGACACACATCCACTTCAAGCATTATTCCTGTGGTACAGTTTGGTTTCTCAAAGGTCTGAAAGTCACCAAGTAGGTTAGGCTGGTGGCTAATGAGCCCTATGTACCTATTTATTTTGCTTCCTGCCTCCTGAGAACTGGAATACTTATATGCTCTACCACACTTGCTGTTTTGACTTTCTTGTGTAGATTCTGAGATTAGATCTCAGAGCCTTGTGATGGTGTATCAGTTTCCTGACTGGGTCATCTGTTATCCAGTGTGAGACTTAATGAGTACTGATTAGATTAATCTTGTCATTTGTGTTCTGTTCTGCTATACTAGTTTACTAAACTACAACTCACTGAAAAAATCAGTCTATAGATTGGTCTGCTTTATATATGTATGGGCTTTGAGTTAAAAATGGCACAACTGATACACATATGAACTTGCGGAGACCCTGGCAGCATGTGAAAGTTTTGCACATGTTCAACACAGACCAGCTTCCAGCACTGAGAGGGGTAAAAACATAGCTACCACCTCTAACCAAGAATCTATCTTCAATTGACGTACACCAACAAAGGAAAATCAGTTTTCTCCAGTGGAATCTCACTGGGTATATCAATCACATTCTAGTGCAGGCCTAATGCCCAGGAGTTGTTGGCCAATATAAGAAAATGCCAACCTTTTTTTCAGACTATTTTCTCTCATTTTTCTTTGTTTGGCCTTTTTGTCTTATTGGTTGTTTTCTTGTTTATTTTGATTTCTGTTTTTGTGGGGGTGGTTGTGTTTGTTTCTTATATGTGTGTGTGTGTGTGTGTGTGTGTGTGTGTGTGTGTGTGTGTGAGAGAGAGAGAGAGAGAGAGAGAGGAGGCAGAGACAAAGAAAGAGAGAGAGACTGATAAAGACAGAGCATAAAACTTTGTGAGTAGGAAGGTGGAGAGGATCTGAAAGGAACTGGGGAGGAGAATTCATCTGAAAATATATTGTATGAAAAATTATCTTTCTATTATCTTATCTGCAAATCTTAAAATATCTACTGTCTGACATCTTACAAAAGACATGTACCAATCTACATTTTATATCCTTTGCTTATTTCTGCTTAATTTATAATCTGTTACAAATATGTGCTGACATCTCCTCTTGAGTACTCATTAGTGAACAATTGTCACTTTTGCATTGACTTATAGAATTTACAGTTTTAAGTATACATTGGTCCAGGATTATGTTATTATTCTGGTGAATTATTCATTTTATAATGTATAAGCGTCAACCATATCCATATTAATGTTCTCTTCATTCTTCTAATTAACATCTATCTTGCTTATATTAAAAGGAAGCTAGTGTCCAAATGTTAATAATTGAGTAAATATTATCACAAAGTCTATTTTTGTTGTAGGTATTGGTTGGAATATCTTCTGCTTTTGAAATGTTATTGAAGAAAACACTTGGGTTTTCTTTACATGTGCCCCAGAGATGCCCCAGCACTGAGAGAAGTTAATTTGTTATTATCACCATAGAGATTTTTAAGTAATACATACAGAATAACTTGATTCCCATGCAAATGAACTGTGTTTCTTTGGATGTTTGATAGTTCTAAAGAATAACTCCTTTTCCACTCATCCCTGCAGGATATCTGAGTCATTCTTCACTTAGTATTGCTTTTCTTAGGCCATAGTTTTATGGAGGGTACTCATGGGTACCCTGGCCAATCAGAATACCTTCTCTCCCATGAGGTCCTTGACTGAACATGTGCTTCATCCTCAGCACCAGCTTTCATCTTCTTCACAAAATGAAAATGATATTCCATATATAATCATTGACCTTTTGTCACAGAGAGATTTGTTGAATGAATATATATTCTCACCAACTTTGTTCCAAAGACTTCTTTCTTTCTTTCTTTCGTTAGTGTTTCAGTCTCTGCAAGCCTCTAGGGACCTAGGTTGGTTGGTTTTGTTGATATTCATGTGTTGTTTTTGTCCCTCTGGGTCACTCTACTCCTCCACCCTCTATTATATAGGACTCTCAGAGCTCCACCTAATGCTTGACTGTCTGTCTCAGCATCTGTTTTGACCTGCTTCTGGGTAGAATTTCTCATAAGATAGTTATGTTAGGCTCCTGTTCCTTTGGGTGTGTGGATTGTAGGATAGTTATCCTGTACTATAGGCCTAACATCCAGTTACAAGTGAATACATGCCATGAGTATCTTTCTGGGTCTGAGTAAACTCACTCAATATGAGCTTTTCTAGATCCATCCATTTGGTTGCAAATTGCACGATTTCCTCCCTCCCTTCCCCCTACCCTCCCTCCCTCCCTCCTTCTCTCTCTCTCTCTCTCTCTCTCTGTCTGTCTGTCTGTCTCTTTCTTTTTTGGTTTTTCAAGACAGGGTTTCTCTGGGTAGTAACCCTGGCTGTCCTGGACTCCCTCTGTAGACCAGGGTGGTGTCAAACACACAGAGATCCACCTGCCTCTGCCTCCTGAGTGCTGGGATTAAAGGTGTGCACCACCATGCCAGGCTCAATTTCCTTGTTTCTGATAGCTGAGTAGTAAATGTATCACACTTTGCCTTTTTTTTTGTTTTAATGCATTCTTCATTTGAAGGGCATCTGTGTTATTTCCAGTTTCTAGCTATTACAAATAATTTTGTTTTAATTGTCTTATATTTTCTTATAATTCTTATAAGAAAGAACCAGATAATATTTTTAAATAAGGGTCAACACGGGTTTCTAGAAAAGAAATACCAAGTTTTTTTTTTTGGGGGGGGGGGGGTTCTATGGAAGAATGACTTAGGGAAGTCACAGTAGAAAGTAACTTCATAGAATGCATGACTGGAAGTGACTTTAAGGGCTCTTTGAACTAGCACATCTTTTTGGATTATGGAAATAAACTTATAGTTTGCTGACAGTTTCTAAAGAAAAGGAAAGAGACAGTAAGTTGTAACTGAAGTTTTTAATTATTATTTAACACTTATTTATTTATTACTATATTCACTTATAACAAATACCAAAAATTTCTTAACAATTACTCCTACATATTCCTACAATCCCTTTAACCTAACCACTAATCCTATTGACAATTATTTTCCTAACCTTTTAGAAGGATTTAGTCTCTGGGGCAGGTCCTCAGTTGTCAGGAACACAGTCTTTGTTGTAGATTCTTTAACACATTTAGCAGTTCTTTTTCTGGATCTCTCAGATGTAGATTCATCAGGGTAAGTTGGTTATTGTAGTCTCACCTTAAATAAGGCTTTATGCTTTCTTCTCTCTGGGAGACCTCAGCCCCTTTACATCAGCAACTCTGCCGCTCTACCTCAGAGTCCTTAAAGCCAGGCACAGTTTCTTTAGGCCACTGTTCGGACAGATCAAACCCCTCTAGGCAAAAGCTGAGCCACAGGGTTTAGTCCTTGGCCTTTTGGTGTCTTGCTCAGGCTTTCTTTGTTCACCAGCTTTTTTCTGCCTCAGGGAGATCTGGCCATCAAATGATGGCCAGCACTTTTTTCAGCAGGACTCTGGGAGCTCTCTAGCATTAGGGGCCTCTTCTTCTTTTTGGGGCTCCATGCACTTTCCTTAAATTGTAGGAACTCTGTTTCAGCTTAATTTGGGCTCTGCCTATTTAGCAGCTGAAAACAATGCCAGGCCAGATACTTTGTTTCTTTAAGTCCATTAAGTCTTTCCTGTTTTTCTGAAAACCTTGTTTTGTCAGTCAATTAAGTCTTCCCTGTTTTTTCTGACTTTAACCTTGTTTTTTCAGTCTATTAAGTCTCCTGTTTGTTTCCTGTTTTCACATGACTTCATCTTTTTTTTCCCACAAGCTGATAAGCTAAATCGCTCACAGCCAAGTTGATCTTCATGCCCTGAAATAAGAGACTGTATCAGATACCCCTATAGTAAGTAAATTTGTATGATTTGTATTTAGTAAGTATAGTTTATTTGTCCTCTCATAGGTGCATTACTTAGGCTATTTTGTCTGTTTAACTCAGTAACTTGGTTAGGGTCATATATTTTAATTTATCTGCAAATATAAAGGATAATAATTTTGCTTAGGAAATATTAAGTGTTTACATTTAAACAGTTCTTATACAGCCCCTGTTTTATACAGATATTCTCTTTTAACCATCTGCACAACTTCATTAATCTATAGTCTCTTTGAAATTCATGAGCAAGAATTAGAAGCCAAGTAAGAAACTAAACATGTCCTCCAGCTAGTTAAAAAGCAGGCTTGGGATTTAGCCAAGTTCTTGCCCTTTCAAGCAGGCTGGCATCTTTGTTCTTCAATCGTCACTGTTGTTACTTGCATGCCCCCAAGTGGAGGAAAATCAAAGGTCACATGGTGTCTGAGTAGAATTCATTAGCCGTATCAAGGGGGAAGAAAGCCCTAGAAGAGGTATAGACCATGTGGGGCAGTGTGCTGTCAGGAGAAGTCTCTAAGAGCTGATGGGGAGGCAAAGGCTGCCAAGCGTGCACATTGTGCAACGTGTGTACTTGCTATTGGGTGACATATGTCTTTGTATGCCTATAATTTCACAAAGTCTGTTAGAACCTGTTGGTTCTTTGCTTCCAGGCTGATAAATGCATGCAGACAGCTCACTGGGCGGGCAGCTTCTGTGTGCTTAAAGGGAAAATAACACAGGCTTAGGCAGTACCAGCCTTCATTCTCTGCTTAAGAACAGAGGGCCGTGTGTGTGTGTGTGTGTGTGTGTGTGTGTGTGTGTGTGTGTGTGTTCTCTGTTAAGTGGCTTCAGTTTTTTTTTTATATAAGTACTTTATTTTTTTTTCAAGTTACATCTCAGTCACAAACCCTTCCCTATTCCCCCTTACTGTCCCACCCTTCCACCCTCTTCCCCCCACAACAACTTCTCTTTTCATTCCAACAAATGGTTCTTTCTGTTATAACAGCAAATTCTATACAAAACAGCAGAATTAAATATGCCACATTTATGAGAGTTAAATGGCCCATTATACCTTCCCAATGTCCAGTTCATACATATTTGGCCCCTGATTTTAACCTTCTACCTTCTAACCATCTCCATGAGTTTAAAGTTCTATAACTGACTTAGTTTTCATACTAACTTGCATCACTATTATAACCATCTTCTTAGATCTAGAATGCCCTCTTGATTCCTAAACAACTCAAAATTTAGCTATGAGACTCAAGCTGTCTATTCTTCAACCACCTCAGAGAGCTGAGAAGGATAAATGTATCTGATTGTATAGGAAGTGCAGGGCCTGCAGCTTCCAATACTAAGAAATGACAAACCAGTGACTACCTGGACAGTTCCCATTTTCTCTCCATACATTCCAGCATCAGTCTTCAGCCTTTTGGTCCTGTTTCTCTGACAGACATTTATTGTAGAGCAGGGATTGTGAAGGACTAACCTACCCTGTCTTGGCAGAGCTAGGCTTTCGACTTCCCTGCTACCAAGTTTTGTCCTTTTTGGACAGCAGTCTGTCTGCAGTTGAAGCAAGGAGTTTTTACATGTCAAGAGATAGGCTTGCCACTAATTCAACCATCTCACATTGGAGATTCTTCGATGCTTTTCTTCTACTTGGAGTAGAATAGGGGGTGCTGTCAGGAGCTGATATGTCACGATATCAAAAAAAAATCTTAATTTAAGACCACATCTCTGAATGCCATATTCTGCAGATCTCTTGGGGTTTTTGAAGATGCCCTATCTATCTCTTGTATTTAGATAAGCAAATGTTGCTTGTCTCTTAACAACTTGATTACTGAGTAGCTTAGAGAATATCTGTGATAGACTGTCTTAGTAGCTAACAAGGTGACATGCATGCATGACTAGGAGTTTGTTTTTCTTAACTATCCTAAACAGTTTAAGACGGTTGGTATCAAGAGGCCAGAACTTCACATTTCATTTTTAAGTATCTCTAGGTACGATACCATTAGGAAGCGTTACCTTAAATTTTGTATCAATATACAAAGATCTATTCAAATATGGCTAAATATACTCTTAATTTTGTATCAATATACAAAGATCAATACCTATGCGGCCCAATACAATCTTAATATTGCGTCCATATACAAGGGTCAATACCATTGTGGCCAACTATAATCTTAGTTTTGTATCAATATACAAATATCAATACTGACGTAGACCAATACAATCTTATTTTTGCACAATAAACAATGGTCAATACCACTTTAGCCAAATATACTATTAATTTTGTATCAATATACATACAAGGGTATAAGGGCATATTCAATAATGTGACCTTTCTTCTTGATCCTTCCTGTGCTGTGTCTCGATTTTTCTCAAGTCCATGCATTCCTACATAGGAGATAAAGAAGGATACAGAAAAGGGAAAGAAGGAATACCCTGGGTCTAACCTCCAAAACCCATTAAACAGGACCATTTAACAACTTGTAATCTCTTCCCCTAAATAACAGTGTTTTCAGTTGTCCTTCAAATAACCGAAAAAAGGGGGGGGGGCGGAGAAACACCCTCCCCACCCTCTGGGTATGGGACGTAGCTCTCTTGAAATGACTTCTTATTGATTTGGGTCGTAGTAAACCTGTTTGGGGCCCAAACCAAAATGGAAAAATGGTTTAAAATGTTTATACAATCCTTTTATATTCAGTCCTTCTGTTCTCAGCTGTTTAGATGACCTAAGGAGTTTGTAGGCAGAAGCTGAACATCCAGGCTTTACTGAGGTTCTGGATGGGGCATTGTGTAGAGCTGAACGGTCTTAGCGATATTGAGTTGTTGTGGTTGTAGGCTTTTGATGGAGGCATCTATTGAGGGAGTCTGTCAGGCTGAATCATCTGGGTCACTCGTCTTCTTTTGGTGTCTGATTCTGATTTCTGCTGAGGTTTCCATTGTCCAGTTGTCCCTGGGTTCCTTGAATGGATGATTTGATTCTCCTGGAATGATAAGAACAGAGCCCTGCCCTATTCCTCACTCAGGGACAATCGCCCTCTTTTGGGGGGGGGGGGGGTTGGGTAATATTTCTCCTGAAGCAAATTTGGTTTTTGACAATATATAAAGTGTTATCTTTCAATCTGGTTTAAAGAAGAAATCATTTTGTTATTTTGGAGCTAAACCAGCTTTAGTGATTATATTTTGAGGTCTCGAAGGACAATTTGTTTGTGTTATGTGGGCCTTTTGTAAGTAGCTTTTAAACTTAGGTCCTTCCAAATCCTATGTGTGTGTCTCTGCATTCTAATTATTGGGATCAGAGACCTGTGGTTCCCATCTGAGGGGATTAAAGATGTGTTCCACCACTCCTGGATCAAAGTTTTTCTTTATTTAGAGTTTGTTTTGTATCAGGCTTACCTTGAGCTCTGAGATCTGCCTGTTTCTGTCTCTAGTGTGTTTGGCTTAAGGGTGTACTCTTCTTGAATGATGGGATTAAGTGTGTGAACTCTCACCACCCTTTTCCGTGTAACTCTAGAATTTATACATCCACTAACTCTTTGGTGCTCCTCCCGTCTCTGCTGAAATTAAAGGCATGGGTTAACACCACATTTCTCCTGTATTTTACCTTAGCTCTACGTTTTTTCGACACTTGGAGGTTCATAAAACCAGGTTGAACGGCTGTGTCCTTTAATTTATTTACAGTGTATTAACGTTGTTACCTGCTTTTTTTTTAATTAGTAAATTTATTTGTTTGTTGATACAGGTTACATCCTTGACATATTGTCCTCTTTTCCTGCTTCCCAGGCCCACCCTCCCGTGATCTACTCCCTGACCCTTCCATCTTGATCCTCTGGGGTGGAGTGTCCCTGCATACCAGTCTCTCCCCACAGATCAGGAGTCAAATGAGGGCTGAGGGCCTCTTCATACACCGGGGGTCTACGAGGCAGTACTGCCAGTGAAAGGTGTCTCCTTGCTATGGGGGGGAAACTAAAATAAACCAACAGACACACAAACCCACAAAAACAAAGAACAACAACAAAAAAAGAGAGGAAAAAGAAAGAGAAAAAAGAGGGAAAGGAAAAAGAAAAAGAAATGAAAAGAAAAAAGAAATTTATGTCCATGTTCCTTTTGGTGTGTTGGTTGTAGTACAGATATCCTGTACGATATAGCTAAAATCCTACTATAAGTGAATAGATGCCATGTGCATCCTTCTGAGACTGGGTTAACTCACTCAGGATGAGCTTCTCTAGATCCATCCATTTGGTTGCAAATTGCATGATTTCATTGTTTCTTATAGCTGAGTAGTATTCCATTGTATAGATGTACCACAATTTTTTAATCCATTCTTCAGTTGAGGGACATCTGGGTTGTTTCCAGTTTCTAGCTATTACAAATAAGGCTGCTATGAACATAGATGAGGAGACTTCCCTATGTCTCCGTGAGGTGTCCTTTGGGTGTATACCCAGAAGTGGTATGGCTGGGTTCTGAGGCAAAGTTATTCCCAGGTTTCTAAGATATCTCCAGACAGACCTCCATAGTGGTTGCACAAGTCTGCACTCCCACCAGCAATGGAGGAGGGTTCCCCTGTCTCCACACCCTCGCCAGCATGTGCCGTCATTTGAGCTCATTATCTAAGCCATTCTGTCAGGTGTGAAATGGAATCTCAGGGTCATCTTGAGTTGCATTTCTCTGATGATTAAGGATGTTGAGCATTTCTTCAGGTGACTCTCGGCCATTAGGGATTCCTCCTTTGTGAATTCTCTATTTAGCTCCGTCTACAATTTTTTGATTGGATTATTTGGTTTCTTGGCATTTAGTTTCTTGTGTTCTTTGTAGATTTTAGGTAATAGCCCTCTATCAGATGTGGGGTTGGTGAAGATTTTCTCCCAATCTGTAGGCTGCCATTTTGTTCGAATGACAGTGTCTTTTGCCTCACAGAAGCTTTTCAGTTTCATGAGGTCCCATTTATTGATTGTTGATCTCAGGTCCTGAGCTCTTGGTGTTCTGTTCAGGAAGTTGTCACCTGTGCTAATGAGTTCGAGGGTTTCTCCTACTTTTTCTTCTATTATCTTTAGTGTGGCTGGCCTTATGTTAAGGTCTTTGATCCACTTGGAATTAAGTTTTGTACAAGGTGATAGGTATGGGTCTAATTTCATTCTTTTACAAGTGGACATCCAGTTGGACCAGCACCATTTGTTGAAGATGCTGTCCTTCTTCCATTGTGCGGTTTTGGCTTCTTTGTCAAAGAATAGTTGGCCATAGGTGTGTGGATCCATGTTTGAGTCTTCAATTCGATTCCATTGATCCACTGGTCTGTTTCTATACCAGTACCATGCTGTTTTTATTATTATTGCTCTGTAGTACAGCTTGAAATCTGGGATGGTGATACCTCCAGATGCTTTTTTATTGTACAGGATTGATTTAGCTGTTCTGGGTTTTTTATTGTTCCATATGAAGTTGAGTATAGCTTTTTCCAAGTCTATAAAGAATTGTGTTGGTATTTTGATAGGAATTGCATTGAATCTATATATTGCTTTTGGTAGAATAGCCATTTTTATTATGTTGATCCTACCTATCCATGAGCACGGGAGATCTTTCCATCTTCTAAATGCCTCTTCCATTTCTTTCTTCAGGGGCTTGAAGTTCTTGTTATATAGGTCCTTTACTTGCTTGGTTAGAGTTACCCCCAGGTACTTTATATTGTTTGTGGTTATTGTGAAGGGGGTTGTTTCCCTTATTTCTTTTTTGGTATGCTTGTTTGTTGTATAAAGAAGGGCTTCTGATTTTTTTGAGTTAATTTTGTATCCAGCCACCTTGCTGAAGTTGTTTATCAGCTGTAAGAGTTCTTTGGTGGAGTTTTTGGGGTCGCTTATGTATAATAACATATCATCTGCGAATAGGGATAATTTGACTTCTTCATTTCCAATGTTTATCCCTTTGATTTCCTTTAGTTGTCTTATTGCTCTAGCAAGAACTTCAAGTACTATATTGAAGAGATATGGTGAAAGTGGACATCCTTGTCTTGTCCCTGAGTTTAGAGGAAATGCTTCAAGCTTCTCTCCATTTTATTTGATGTTGGCCACTGGCTTGCTGTATATTGCCTTTATTATTTCTAGGTACGGCCCTTGTATGCCCGTTCTCTCCAGGACTTTTAGCATGAAGGGGTGTTGGATTTTGTCAAATGCTTTTTCTGCATCTAGCGAGATTATCATGTGGTTTTTTTCTTCCATCTTGTTTATATGGTGAATTACATTGATAGACTTTCGTATATTGAACCATCCCTGCATTCCTGGGATGAAGCCTACTTGATCATGATGTATGATATTTTTGAAGTGTTCTTGAATTCGGTTTGCTAGTATTTTATTAAGTATCTTTGCATCTATGTTCATGAGGGAGATTGGTCTGAAGTTCTCTTTCTTTGTTGGGTCTTTGTGTGGTTTAGGAATCAGAATGACAGTGGCCTCATAGAATGAGTTTGGCAGTGTTCTTTCTGTTTCTATGTGGTGGAAGATTTTGAAGAGTAATGGTGTTAGCTCCTCTTTGAAAGTCCGGTAGAATTCCATGCTAAAGCCATCTGGCCCTGGGCTTTATTTGGTTGGGAGATTATTAATGACTATTTCTATTTCCTTAGGGGTTATTGGGCTGTTTAAGCTGTTAATCTGATTTTGATTTAGTATTGGTAGGTGGAATGTATCGAGGAAATTGTCCATTTCGCCTAGGTTTTCAAATTTGGTGGAGTGTAGATTTTTAAAGTAGGACCCGAATATTTTCTGGATCTCCTCGATGTCTGTTGTTATTTCTCCCTTTTCATTTCTGATTTTGTTGATTTGGGTTCTTTCTCTTTGCCTTTTAGTTAATTTGGCTAGGGGTCTGTCTATTTTGTTGATTTTCTCGAAGAACCAACACTTGGTTTCATTGATTCTTTGTATAGTTCTTTTTGATTCTAAGTTGTTGATTTCAGCCCTAAGTTTGATGATTTCCTGCCTTCTGCTCCTCTTGGGCGTGTTTGCTTCTTTTTTTTCCAACTCACCCAGCTTAGCTGATAATTCACTAATATGAACTGTCACAATTTTCTTTTTGAATGCACTTAGTGCTATGAACTTTCCTCGTAGCACAGCTTTTATTGTATCCCATAGGTTTGGGTATGTTGTGTCTTCATTGTCTTTGGATTTTAAGAAGTCTTTGATTTCCTTCTTTATTTCTTCCCTGACCCAGTGGTCATCCAGTAAGGAGCTGTTCAATTTCCATGTGTGTGTAGGCTTTCTGTTGATTCTTTTACTGTTGAAGACCAGCTTTATTCCGTGGTGGTCTGATAAGATACAAGGGGTTATTTCAATTTTCTTGTATCTGTTGAGGCTGTCTTTGTGTCCAACTATATGGTCGATTTTGGAGAAGGTTCCGTGGGGTGCTGAGAAAAAGGTGTATTCCTTTGTGTTTGGGTGAAACGTTCTGTAGATGTCTGTTAGGTCCATTTGTTTCATGATGTCTGCTAGACTCAATATTTCTCTGTTTGGACTCAGTCTTGATCATCTGTCAATTGTTGTGAGTGGGGTGTTGAAGTCTCCCACTACTAATGTGTTGTGATCGATGTGCGATTTAAGTTTTAGAAGTGTTTCTTTTACAAAACTAGGTGCCTTTATTTGGGGCATAGATGTTCAGTATTGAGATTTCCTCTTGATCAATATTCCCTTTAATGAGTACATAATGCCCTTCTTTGTCTTTTTTCATTAACTTCAGTTGGAAGTCTGTTTTGTTTGATATTAAGATGGCTACTCCAGCTTGCTTTCTGGGTCCATTTGCTTGGAAAACCTTTTCCCAGCCCTTTACTCTGAGGTAGTGACTATCTCTGGTAGTGAGATGTGTTTCTTGTATGCAGCAAAGGGACGGGTCTTGCTTGCGGATCCACTCTGTAAATCTGTGTCTTTTTATTGGGGAGTTGAGACCATTGATGTTGATGGATATTAGTGACCTGGGGTTGTTGTTTCCCATTAGTTTGGTATAGGTGATGGTCCTGTGTCTCTTTTGGTTTAGTTGCTGAGGGGTTTTCTATTCCCTTTGTTTTCTTGGGTGAAGTTTTCTTCTCTGGGATGGAATTTTCCTTCTAGGATTTTCTGTAGGGCTGGGTTTGTGGGGAGATATTGTTTAAATATGATTTTGTCATGGAATATCTTGTTTTCTCCATCTATGTTGATAGAGAGTTTTGCTGGATATAGTAGTCTGGCTGGGCACCTATGATCTCTCAGGACTTGTAGGATATCTGTCCAGGCCCTTCTAGCTTTTAACGTTTCTGAGGAGAAGTCAGGTGTAATTCTGATGGGTCTGCCATTGTATGTGACTTGGCCTTTTCCTCTTACAGCTTTTAATATCCTTTCTTTGTTCTGTACATTTGGTGTTTCAATTATTATGTGGCGAGAGGAGTTTCTTTTCTGATCTAATCTGTTTGGTGTTCTGTAAGCCTCTAGGATTTTTATTGGCATCTCTTTTTTCAGGTTTGGGAAGTTTTCTTCTATGATTTTGTTGAAGATATTTCCTGGACCTTGGAGTCGGGAGTCTTCTCTTTCCTCTATGCCTATGATTCTTAGGTTCCGTCTTTTCATTGAGTCCTTGATTTCTTGGATGTTGTGGGTGAGAGATTTTTTTAGCCTTCTCGTTTTCTTTGGATGTTGTACTGATTTCTTCCATCGAATCTTCCATGCCTGAGATCCTGTCTTCCATCTCTTGCATCCTATTGTTGATACTCGCATCCGTAGTTCCTGTTCTCTTCCCTTGGTTCTCCACTTCCTCTTTTAACTCTGACTGTGTTTTCTTTATTGTTTCAATTTCTATTTTCATGTCTTGTATGGTATTGTTCATTTTGTACATTTCCTTCTCCAGCTTACTTGTTTTTGTCTGAAAATCTTTCATTGCTTTGTCTTTTTCCTGTTCAAGCTCTGTCACCTTGGCTTGGAGCTCTTTAATGGTATTGTTCATTGTTTTGTCTTGTAAAATTGTGGCTTCTCTGAATTCCTTCATAGATTTAAGTTCTTCTTGCAGGGACTGTATCACTTTCCATAATGCAGAATTGTCAACGTTTTCATGTGTTTCTGTTGGTGTGAGGTCATCCGAATTGGATGAGCTAGGATAATTCTGCTTTGTTGGAGTCATATTTCCTTGATTTCTTTTTTTTTTTTTTTGGACCTTTGGCCATGTGTGTGTGTTTAGCTGTCTGTTCTTGTCGTTTTCTGTGTTTGGATCCACAGGGGATGCTTTGGTGAAGGAGTCAAATTGCTTGGCTATCTGTCCTTGCTTACAGGGTGATCTCAGGCTCAATGTGGTTTTAATAGCCTGAATCGTTGTGAGCTGGTGCAGCCTATTCCCAGGTAGTGAGTAATAGTCTGGGATTGTTACACTGCTCCCAGTTCAGACTTCTCTATTTTGCACACTGAGTGATCAGCCTTCAATGGTTCTAATGGTATTGACCTGTTTGCCCAGGCAGAGATTTTGTGGGCTTTGTTTGTCGTCACGGAGGCTGACAGGGCCCGTCTCCACACCTAATGTGTCTGGGTTACCCGAATACAGTTATGGTCCCCTGGCTTCTGGTTACCCACTAGGCTTCTCCGCCACAGGCCTGGCTGCTTCCCTCCCTATCTGCTCTGCCTTGGGTGTGCAGAGCTTCGGTCCCTCCCACCTTCTGAATAGGCCTCCTGTCCTAGCTGCTTTGCCATGGATGGACGGAGCTTCGGTTCCTCCTGGTGTCAGAGCCGGCCTCCTTCCCTAGCTGCTTTGCCGTGGGTGGGCGGAGCTTCGGTCCCTCCCGCCTTCTGAACAGGCCTCCCGCCCTAGCTGCTTTGCCATGGGTGGGTGGAGCTTCGGCTCCTCCCGGCATCAGAGCCGGCCTCCCGCCCTAGCTGCTTTGCCGTGGGTGGGCGGAACTTTGGCTCCTCCCGCCAGAGCCGGCCTCCCACCCTAGCTGCTTTGCTGTGGTTGGGCGGAGCTTCGGCCCCTCCTGGGAGCATCCGCTTCCCTCCCCAACTGCTCTGCCCGCCCACCTTCCGCTCCCGCTCGAGCGGGTGCAGATTTCCAGCTGAGTGCCCTTTTTCTATGTCTCAAAAAAACAAACAAACAAACAAACAAACAAACAAAAAAAAAACACAAGACTTCAACTATTCTGCAAAATTTCCTAAATAGTTATAAGGTCTTCCTGAGGTATGGGAAGCCCAGTTGGCTAGTGGGCGATCGCCATGTGGCCTTTGATTCTGCCTGCTGTGTGTTGGGATCGATCTTACCAGTCACCTCTCCAAATGGGAGTTCCCGAATCCCGGATTTAGTGGCTTCCCTGTCTGCGAGAGATGGGGGAAAGCCTTGCCCTGGGACTTTTAACAGTCCCTTGGGAGCTGTGCGTGTTCCCGGAGGGGCCAGACTCTCCGGTTTTTGCACAGTGTCCCACAACTCTGTGTTCTCTATGGCTCTTCTCTCCCACATTCAAAATGCATCCGTGCAGTTCGCCACCATCTTCCGCACCCCCATGTGTGTTTTTATGTACATATAAATGTAAGCGCAAATTCATAATGTGTATATTTTTACATATATATATATATATAAAACATTAAATGTGCATAAATAATTTTTTTCTGTGCATCTCTCCAGCTGAAAAGAAAATCCTCTCTGAAAATCTGTAAACATTCACTCTGATAAGTTTTGAGGTTCTGGGTGGTCATTCTGACATTTTAAAATAATCTTATGTTTCCAATTGCAGTAACCTTGACCTAAAAGAGAGAAAATAGAGTCTAGCTCTTTTTATGTTTTCAGGGAGAAAACATACATTCGTAGCCTCTAGCCTTCTCATCCTGGAAACACATTAACATTGTTTGTACTTTGGGAGAGGGCAAAATCAACCACACAGGGGAAGATTGGATTTGAGATTTTCTGAGTCACTGTTGTGCACATGGTCTTTAACTTGTGTTTTCTTGACTGGACTTCCAGCACTTTTGAGAGTGTGATAGAAACCTCCCTCCCTGTTTCCAGTTACTCATACAAGTTCAGAACAGGATTTCCTTACACCTCCAATGCAACATCCCTTAAACCTGGCCTCTCAGTTTCAAGGACACAGAATTTCTGTACAATCAACAGATCAAGATTTTTTGAAAAACCACCAAACAAGAAAAAAATGTAGCAATTGAAAATTCCATCATTTACTATATCCCTAAAGACTTTTTCTCTATTCAAAATTTATGTTAGTTATCTAGTACTGTGTTACAAGTTGTTCTAAAACATTTCAGGTTTAAATGAGAAACATTTATTATCTCACATTAAGAGTGAGTAAAACCTGTGGTCATGGGTTAATTGCTTGCAGTTCAAAGTCTCTCTCGAGGCTTATTCACCCTGTCAAGCAGGAGAGCAGTTTCCCTGAAATCCTATGCTGGAAGAGAACATGTGCTTCCAAGTTTATTCATCTCTAAGGCTACTTGTAGAATCTGGCTCCTGAGCGTGCATGGACTGTTTCTCAGGACTCCCACACCTTGACATCTGAGTTCTCCCCAACGTTCCCTAGAAAGTGAGAGCCGACAGTGATAAGTGTCTAGGACAGAAGGTGAAGCCTTTTTAGAGCCAAATTAAATATATCCCTAATCTCAGTGTACAGTCAGGTGGGGGTATTAAGCAGGTCATGAACATAAGATCACTGGTGTGCTTCTGCAAGCCCACTAGTGGATTTCCCAGCACTCCTGGTTGTTAGGCAAGGAAAGGGAGTATGACAGCAGAGACTTGCTTTATCCTCCTCTATTGATTGGTATGTGAACTCACAATATTTGTTAAAAAGAGCGAGCGAGAGAGAGAGAGAGAGAGAGAGAGAGAGAGAGAGATTGAGGATCCACATTATTTCTTCATAAACAAAGTTGTAATAGGTCTCATGTTGTGGGCCTTGTTCTAAGTAGTAAAGTTGTAATGAGAAAGTGACTACTGAGTGCTTATACTCTGACTTCTAAACTCTACAGATAAATATCACCCATGTTAAACTAAGCAATGTAGTTCATTTCTCTTGTGACCTCTTCTCCATTGTTGTCAGATTGTTACTTTGCAAGAGAATAGAAAGTATCAGACCTTGGAAAACTTTCAGTTTTGGCCATGCCATTTTTGACTCATTGACCTAACAAATTCTTCTTTTCAAAGGGGCTGAAACATTCTTATATGTGCATTTCCTTGGATTTAAAAAGGATAACATAAGATAAATTAACTTAAAGTACTTCATAGTTTGTTGGGCAGAGATACTTCTGCTTTTGCTATGAATGAGTCAAATACAATGCTCAGGGAGAATATATCTTAGCAGTTGAACATTTGCCTGGCACTTGGCTCATTGTTCCATCCTTAGGACCCCTTTTCAAATACATGAAAAACACTGACTCTTGAAATATCTAAACATGCCCACTCAGTGATTGTGTGCTGATTCTCTAACAGAGGCATATACATTTTGCTTCCTGTGAAATATTTGACTTTATAGAGTGGTGACCCACTCGCAAAGTGACACATTCACTTTCTTACTACTCTCTTGGGTTAAAATTGAACATCTAACAGTCTTGACTTTGTGCAGACACCTCATGTTACTTGCTCCTAGTGGGTTTTAGGTTCTATGTAATTGTGTATATCTGTAATTGAGGGACAATTTCTACTCTTGTCAGTAAAGTCAAAATCTCTTATTCCTTCATTTATCCCATAACTTATTTCTGTCAGCTTGGAAGTTGTAAAGGTTAATCTTCATTGTCAACTTGACTGGATTTAGAATACCCACAAGAAAGCATCTCTGTGTGTGTGTCTGTGAAGGTTTCCAGAAAGGTTTACCTGTAGAGGGATTACCAATCATCAGTGTAAGTAGTACCTTCCAATGGGCTGGAGTACTAGACTGAACTGGAGGAATTAATTGAGTAGGAAACCCCATTTCCTACTATCTGCTTTCTAGCTGTGAACACAATATGACCAGCTGCTTCATTCTCTTTCCACTATGCCTCCCCTGCCAAGAAGACTCACCTCAAATTGTACTAATTCACACTGTGAGTCAAAATAATCCCTTCTTCCTTTTAGTCACTTCTTGTCATGTATTTAGCCATAGCAATGAGAAAATAATTAATACAGTGGTATATTATAGAACCTTGTCAGGGTATAGATTAATGCAACACTTCTGATTAATTTGATATAGTCTAGCAAAATAATACCTACTATTAGCAATGAATCTACTTTGTTGCTATTGAATGTTGTAAACATGATAATGGCCAAGATGGTTTCTACTCTGGGGAATCCCCATAATTTCTTTTCATTAATGCCTCGTTCTTCACATTGCCTAGTGCCCTGATCCTCTTTGACTGGTCTTAGCATACACCTCTTCCCACAGTGCCTAGGAATGTATAAAATGTTCTGCCTGTTGTTCTCCAAGAAATGCCTTCACATTTGCACCATCATTTCAGTTCTAAATATATTTGTGAATATAACTGTGAATGCTTTAATCTTGTCTGTGGATTGCAACCATTTGTTAATTTTTGAAAATAGTTTTGAAACAACAAAGACCCTAGTCTGTCCTGGCTCTTACCCACCCCCTCAGCTATTGCAGAGCTCATAAAAAGTAAGGCAACAATGTTATCCTGAGAACAAAAACCACACAGCTTCCCTGTCTAGAGACCTTCAGCTTAAGGAGACTGGAAATGACTGGGTGTTCCCCCTCCACTCCCAGGAACGAGCTTATCAGGATTTTACAATACCAGATATGCCTCTGGTCCACTTATGGTTTGGCCACTTGGCCTGGACCAATCTTTCTAAAGGTCAGCTATGCTTAGCCAATTGTATAATGCCAAGGCTTGAAAGCCCACCCCACCTTCCCTGCTTGCTCTTCCCCATTCCTTGCCTAGCCCTTAAGGGCCTCAAACTTTCCAGGTTCAGAGCCATTCACAGACTCCCTGCGTGGAAACATGTGATGGACCTTGCCTCGGCTCGAATTCCCAATTGAAGATCCTTTTGCTTTTGCATCGAGTTGGAGTCTTCCTGGCTTGTCTTATGGTTTCGTGAACTTGGCATTACAGTTTCATTTTTTTTTAATTCCCTGTATGAATACCATAACTACATCTTTTCCAACCCCTCTTTTCCTCCCCCTCCAACTCCTACCATATTCATGGTATCTTCTTTAATTTTTGTTACACATACATGCATACACACACACACACACACACACACACACACACACACACAGAGAGAGAGAGAGAGAGAGAGAGAGAGAGAGAGAGAGAGAGAGAGACACCCTACGGAGTGCATTTGGCTTTGTGCTCATATGTCCATGTGTCCAGGACTAACCTCATGGGATTGGACAATCTATGTGGACTTCACTGTTTTATATGCTTCAATTTTTAGTCTCATTCTCACCTCTCATTATCCTCTTCACTGTAGCCCATCCAGGAGAGAAGGACTGACCCTGTGGCATATGTGCTATAATAGAGGGACTTCTTCCTGGGGTCTCTGTCTTCTCAATTCAGGGCCCAGAGTGGACAAAACCATTAGACTGTGAATGTTTTGAATTATCTCAGTTGATTATGAAGAATCCCTTAAACTTTCCCTTTAAATTGAATCCAAGTTTCTCTATCCAGACTGATTCAATTAAGATTTATTTTAACTGCAGAACCCTGCCTTCATAATTGTTCTTTTAAAGTCCCTTAAAAGACATGTATCAGATTCCCAAGTGCTGTCTAGCTTCTAGTTTTACCTCTAATTCCCTACTTAATGAAGCTGAAAAGAGTGGGCTTTTGTACTGTTCCTTTGTTTTTATTGGGCAGTCCCAAGAGGATTTGTCCAATTCTGTTGAAATACTACTAATCTGACATTTTCACAAGGATTTAGAACATGAGTGTGCAGAATGTGAGACAGCTATTTCTTCACCCCTTTCTTTTTTTATTTCCTTCCTTCCTTCTTTCCTTCCATCCTTCTTTCCTTCCTTCCTTCTTTCTTTCTGCGAGGTTTATGTGTGTGTGTGTGTGTGTGTGTGTGTGTGTGTGTGTGTGTGTGTGCACTTCCATGCTTGCTTATGGAGCCCAGAGACTGATGGAAGTGTTGTTTCTTATTTTTCTCTTCCCTGTTTTTGAAGACTGGACTCACTCTTCTGCAGCAGATGTTCACTTTTGCAGCTAGAATGGATCATTCCTGAATCCTAAGAATCTACCTGTTAATTGCAAGCAATACTCATTGTCACACACAGCTTTTGCATGGATGCTGAGGATCCCAACTCAGATCCTTGTGTTTCATAGTAAGTCCTTTATCCACTCCACTCTCTTTTTGATCCTGGGGGATAATTTTTTGACATATTTTTTGTTCTTTTTTATTGTTTATTTATTACTTCAGTTTACATCTCCATCACAGTGCCTTCTATCCACCCCTCCCAGTCCCACCCTCCCACCCTCTACCCCCTATCCCTTCCATCCCACTCTTCTGGAGTGGAGTGTCCCTTCATATCAGTCCCCCACCCCAGTTCAGCAGTCATATGAGGGCCAAGAGCCTCCTCACACACTGGGGCAGCACCACTAGGGCAAAGTGTCTCATTGACAGGTAACTAAGTTTCTGTTCCTGTTCCCTTTGGTGCAATGGTTGTAGAATAGTTATCCTGTGCTATATGGCTAAAATACAACTATAAGTGAATAGATGCCATGTGCATCCTTCTGAGTCTGGGTTAGCTCACTCAGAATGAGCCTCCCTAGCTCCATTTGGCTGCAAATTGCATCAATTAGTTGTTTCTGATCTGATGGCTGAGTAGTATTCTATTGTGTAGATGTACCAGATTTTTTTTCTGTTCCTGGCTCATTTCATGTAATGTAACAATCTCTAGGTCTGTCTGTGTTGTCACATGACTCCAGTCTTTTTTTTTTTTGAAAGAAAAACACTTTTATTAGTGCCAAAGAAAAACAGAAGAAAGTTGTGACACATTTGATTTTAAGGGTATTAAGCTTAGTTCCAACACTCTGACTTTTTTTTTATACATTTTTAATAATTTATTTTTTATTTCTTCAAGTTACATCTCAATTACAATCCCCTCCCTACTCCCCCCTCCAGTCCTACCCTTCCACCCTCCTCCCCCTCAACCTCCCATCCTCTTCCCTTCTTTCAAACTATAATTTACCAAAGGTATAATTGCCTTACTGGCATGAAAAGAAAATGGCCTTAATTTCAGATTAGAATGTTAGACTTCAGGTGGCTACAGAGATTACACAAACTTGATATCAGCTTAAAAGTTTTTTTTTTTTTTTTGTAGAGGTATAGGCTATTTCCATGGTTTGGCATTAAAAAGCAGGTAACAGGTTTAAAACACTGTAAATAAATTAAAGGTGACAGCTGTTCAACCTGGTTTTACAAACCTCCAAGAGTAGAAAAAACTTAGAGCTAAGGTAAAATAATGCATGGTGTTAGCCCATGACTTTACCTCCAGTAGAGACAGGAGGATCACTATAGAGTTAGTTGTCTTATAAATTCTAGAGTTACAAGAAACAGGGTGGTGATGGTGCACACCCTTAGTCCCTTCATTGGGGAAGAATACACCCTTAATCCCAACACACTAGAGACAGAAACAGGCAGATCTCAGAGCTCAAGGCCACCTGATACAAAACAAGCTCTAAGGTGGCTCTGTGGCGCAACGGATAGCGCATTGGACTTCTAGAGACAAAACAAGCTCTAAACAGAGAAAGACTTTGATCCAGGGGTGGAGGAGCACATCTTTATTTTTTTTCAAATACTATTTTTGTTTTATTTTTTATTTTTTTATATAAGTACTTCATTTTTTTTCTTCAAGTTACATCTCAGTCACAAACTCTTCCCTATTCCCCCTTCCTGTCCCACCCTTTCACCCTCTTCCCTCCCAACAGTTTCCCTTTTCAATCCAACAAGTGGTTCTTTCTCTTATAACAGTAAATTCTATACAAAACAGCAGAATTAAATATGCCACATTTATGAGAGTATCTTTAATCCCATCAGTTGGGAGCCACATGTCTTTGATCCCAAAACTTAGAATGCAGAGACAGGCACATAGGATTTGGAAAGATTTAAGTTTAAAAGCTACTTACAAAAGGCAGGCTGCAATTCAAACAAATTGTCCTTTGAGATCTCAAAATATATACACTAAAGGTTTGTTTAGCTCCAAAATATCAAAATAATTTCTTCTTTAATCTGGATTGAAGGTAATACTTTATATATTGTCAAAAAACCAAATTTGCTCCAGGAAAAATATTACCTGACCCCCCCACCCCCCCGCAAAAAAAGGGTAATTGTCCCAGAGTTAGGATTAGGGCAGGGCTCTGTTCTTATCTTTCCAGGAGATTTAAAGCATCCATTCAAGGAATCCAGGGACAACTGGACAACGGAAACCTCAGCAGAAAACAGATCAGACACCAAAGAAGACGAGTGGCCCAGATGATCCAGCCTTGCAGACTTCTTCAATAGCAGTTTCCTCAAAAGTCTATAACCACAACAACTCAAAATCGCTAAGATCGTTCAGCTCCACAGACTACTCCAGCCAGATCTTCAGTAAAGTTCTGAAGATCAGCTTCTGTCTGTGAACTTCGTAGGACATCTAAATAGCTGAGCACAAAGGGACTGAACATCAAATGATTCTATTAACATTTTTAACCATTTTTCCATTCTTATTTGGGCCCCAAACAGGTTTACTATGTCCCAAATCAGCAGGAAGTCATTTTAAGAGAACAACGTCCCATCCCCAGAAGGTGGGGAGGGTGTTCTCCCCCTTTGGTTATTTGATAGATAATAGAAAATTTTGTTATTTAGGGGAAGAGACTACAAGCTGTTAAATGGTCTTGTTAAATGGGTTTTGGAGGTTAGACCCAGGGACTTCTCTCTTTTGCTTTTCTGTATCCTCCTTTCTCTCCTATATAGGAGTGAACAGACTTGAGAAAAATGGGACATAGACATAGTATAGGAAAGAACAAGAAAAAAGGACAGATTATTGAATATAGCTTTATACCTTTGTATACTGATACAAAATTAATATTATATTTGGCTAAATTGGTATTGATCATTGTATATTAATGCAAAATTAAGATTGTATAGGGCTACATCGGTATTGAACTTTGTATATTGATACAAAATTAAGATTATATTTGGCCACAATGGTATTGACCCTAGTATATTAATGTAAAATTAAGATTGTATTGGGCTACATCGGTACTGATCTTTGTATATTGATACAAAATTAAGATTATATTTGGCCACATTGGTATTGATCTCTGTATATTGATACAAAATTAAGGGTAACGCTTCTTAAAGGTATTGTTTGTAGTAATACTTAAAAATGAAATGTCAAGTTTTGACCTCTCGCTACCAACAGACATAAACTGTTTAGGATAATTAAGAAACGGAAACTAATAGTCATGAAAACGTGTCATTTTGTTAGTTACTATGACAGTCTATCACAGTTATTTTCTAAGCTACTCAGAAATCAAGTTGCTAAGAGACAAGCAATATTTGCTTATCTAAATATTAGAGATAGATAGGGCATCTTCAAAAACCTCAAGAGATCTGCAGAATATGGCATTCAATGATGTTTTCTTAACTTAAGATTTTTTGATATCGAGACATGTCAGCTCCTGACAGCACCCCCTATATTACTCCAAGTAGAAGATGAGCATCGAAGAATCTCCAGTGGGAGATGATTAAATTGGTGGTAAGCCATTCTCTTGGCAAGAAAAACCACTTGCTTCAAATGTAAAGCTTTTTTTTAACATCATACTCTTTCTTTTTTCTTCTTATTTGCCTGACTTTATACTTGACAGTTTTTCTTTTCTAACAAACTGTAATCATGCCTTGTTTGGCAACCAATCCTGTCAATGTGTTTTGGCTTAATTCTGTCATAATTACTATTTATTTCCTATTTATATCATGCATGTTTTGTTCCTCTGCTTGTACATTGCTTTCCTGTGTTTTTAGATTGTGTTAATATTTCATTTTATCTCACTTACTTACTGGTGTATATACTATCATACATTTTATTTCTATAAATGTTATCATTTCATAATGTTATTTTTCATTAATAACTAGCTAGTTTTATATAGCTTCATAATAAGCTAGTTTTTAATAGCTTCACAGAGATTTTTAAAGTGTGTATATGTGTATGTGTATGAGTATATATATGGATGCATGTGTACTTGGTGTACTTTTTAAATTGATTTTTAATGTTTCCTCATCTAGATTTTTGTTGTTATTTTCCTTAAACTTATTGCTTTTTAATTAAATATGTAATTTTAGAAGTTTATGGACTACAGTATCAATTGATATAAACACTTAGTGCCATGACCTTAAACGTAAATTGCTTCTTTTTAGGGTTTGTTTTTCTTTTTCTTTTCTTTCTTTTTCTTTTTTCTTTTTTTTTTGAGAGTCTATGCATGAATACAATATTTACATCAGTTCTCCCCATTCTGTCTTCCCTCATCTTTTCCCATTTTTACTCCATTCCCTCTCAAACTCATTATCCCTTCTTTAATTTTTTGAAGTACATATACACATACATATACATACACACAAATTTATATATACACATATATATGTATATATAT
>CAJQZJ010031511.1:2604232-2618334 GCA_907164525.1 Lophiomys imhausi
TGTCATATGTCAACTGGTATTGTCACCGTGCTGACCTCCAACTCATTTTGTAGCCAAGCATGACCTTCAACTTCAGATCATCCTACAGAAATTTTTATGTTCTTGCCTTATAAGCTTGTACCACTAGCATGCTAGGCATATACTTTACTGAATGAGCTACATCCCTAGACCTTAAGCATACTTTGTAGCTACTTTAAAGTTACAGTATTGTAATTTTAGTTTCTAAGTTAGCCTCAGTACTGTATCTTTTGAATAATTTTTCTCTTGGCCATATGATATTATTTTTGTGTTGGGTCCTAGATTTGTAATCATCCCCAGAATCTCTGTGTGAAATACAATAGAAAGTGATTAGGGAATGCTCTCACCTACACAAAATGGTGTGTTGCATCTTTCATCATGTCATTGTCATGGCTACCATATGGAGGACTGATTGACTATATTCTCACAGAATACCATCTAATAGGCTATATAGAGGACTTTGTTCTTCTAAAGAAGAACCACAATAAGGAGAAAAAATTAGGGTATTAACAAGTGGAAGAAAAAGAGTCAAATTTATGATCAATTTTACTGTTGGCCAAGGGTGATGTAGAAATAAGGAAATATTATGAGTGAAAACTACCAAGTCTTTGGAGAGAATAGGTATATGAAGTTAAAAGGGAAGACTTAGGAAGAATAACCACATAGAGTATCATCTGTTTCTGTCTCTTCAGGGCAGGTCCTACGTCCAGAAAAACATCTATGTGTCTGGCAGGCCAAATCCAGGAGTTGGCATGAGGTGCTTGCATGTTAGTTAAATAGAGCACACCTTGGCAGATTTTAAATGATAGTTAAAACCCATACCCAGAACTCTCCTTGACTGGATATGCTTACCATCAGACTGCTGGATATAAAAATATTTCAGGGACATCAGAGACAATACAGCTACTGATTTTTTTTTCAACTTTTTTTTTAATAATTTATTTTTTATTTCTTCAAGTTACATCTCAATCACAATCCCCTCCCTACTCCCCCCTCCAGTCCCACCCTTCCACCCTCCTCCCCCTCAACCCCCCCATCCTCTTCCCTTCTTTTTTTTTCAGTTTAAGGTATTTCTTTTTTCCCCCCAACAGCTCTCCCTTTCAGTCCAAAAAATGGTTCTTTTTCTTATAACTATAAATACAATACAAAACAACAGAAATAAATAGGCCACAATTATAAGAGTTATATGGTTTGGCATACATTCCCAATGTCCAGTCCATATGTATTTGGCACCTGACTTTAACATTCTACTATCTAACCATCTCCATGAGTTTAAAGATCTATATCTAACTCAGCTTTCATACTAATTTGCCTCATAATTTTAAAAATATCTTCTTAGATCCAGAACACCCTCTTGATTCCTGAACAACTCAAAATTTAACTATGAGACTCTAGCTATCTATTCTTCAACCACCTCAGAGACCTGGGAGGGATAAATATATCTGATTATATAGGAAGTGCAGGGCCTGCAGCTTCCAAAACTAAAAAATGACATACCAGTGGCTGCCTGGACAGTTCCCATTTTCTCTTCATATATTACAGCATCAATCTTCAGCCATTTGGCCCCATTTCCCTTGTATATTAATGTAAAATTAAGACTGTATTGGGCTACATCGGTATTGATCTTTGTATATTGATACAAAATTAAGATTATATTTGGCCACATTGGTATTGATCTTTGTATATTGATACAAAATTAAGGGTAACGCTTCTTAAAGGTATTGTTCATAGTAATACTTAAAAATGAAATGTCAAGTTTTGATCTCTCGCTACCAACCGACATAAACTGTTTAGGATAATTAAGAAATGGAAACTAATAGTCATGAAAACGTGTCATTTTGTTAGTTACTATGACAGTTTATCACAGTTATTTTCTAAGCTACTCAGAAATCAAGTTGCTAAGAGACAAGCAATATTTGCTTATCTAAATATTACAGCTACTGATTTTAATATCCTGTCAAAGAAGCTGCTTCCTGGTAAAACTCTCCAACTTGCTTTGCCTAATCCTGAGAGAAGAAAAGCAATGCTGACCCTGGTGAATACTCTGCTATAGTTCTAAAACATTTCAATATTTCAAATCTTTGTGCACACCATAAGACTGCCCAGTAAGCAGCAAATAGGCCTCATAATATTGTTTTCTCAAACTACATTATAGGTTTCTGAACTTACAAAGCATCTCTCTGTGATGCCTTGGTTTTTTTTTTCTTGTTTCTTTTTCTTTTTTTATGTGTGGCATGTGAGAGATTATCTTTAAAAATATAGATCAAGTATAATATGCTCCCAGAAGGACAAGTGCCTTCCTAGCCAGAAGACAATAATTAGGCTGTGGTTTGTAGTATTGGGAGATGAGGATAGCAGGTAAAACCCAGATTGGCTATCCAGAGGTTACAACCTCTTTTTTACATTTAAGGCCTCAATATTCTCCCAAATATTGATTCCCTCTGAGCCTGCCTCTTTGTGAGTTCCTTGCATCTCAAACTTCTCTCTGACCTCTGTATCCAGGCGTTATAAGAGTGGTTCAAAGATGGGAAAGCAAGGTTTGGGGGCGGGGCACAATTACTCTATAGCAACAGAGACACACTAAAGGAATTCTCATCTCCCTTATGATTAAATCCAGAATCCTTAAGATTCTTCTGGAAAGACTCCACAAGTGGTTCTCTGTTTTACTTTATCTAATTCAGCACTGCCCTGGGGATAGGATTACTTCTTTGACTGTCTGGATCATGGATGGTCTTTTGGTTTAAGTACTCATACACTATCCTGAGCAATTAAAGGGTGTTTACTAAAAGATCAGGGCAAAAACCCCTACATCTTAAAAACTCAGCATTATAAGCAGAAATCTACATGGTTTTTAAGTTCTGCCTAATTTTCTATGACTTATCAACTAAAATTCTCTTTATTCATGAACTCTGTTTTATATATTAGGTGAATGTTTTACTCTTCCTCCAGAGCCAAGGTGTTTAAGTCTTGATGGCCAAGAATTAGTATATCTTCAGAAGCTGTGCACAAGTACTTGAAGAAACAATTTGCGGGAACAAGAGTTTATTTGGACTTATGATTTCAGAGGCTTTAGTTAATATTTGCTTGACTGCATTCATTCTGAGCCTATGGTGAAATACAATGTCATGGCAATGGGAGAAGAGCTGTTCACCTTAGGGCAAAAAGAAGGGGTTGGGGAAGAGGGAGGAAGGGCTAAGAACAAGATGCCCTTAGAGAAAATACAATCTCCCTGTGACCTACTAGACCTATTGAGGCTCTACCTTCTAAAGCTTTCAGAACTCCATAACAAAACACTGTTAAATAAGCCTAGATATTGGCCAATGAGTCTGTGCTGGGCATTTCATAATCAGACCCTGAAAGAATCTCAGATGAAGTGTGTCCCTTAGCCATCTGCTCAAAGATACTTTCTAAAGGCTACAGTTTTGTGATGTAATTCTGTTATCCCTTAGAAGACTAAAGGTTTGTCCACATGCATGGTTAGAATA
The DNA here is from genome assembly GCA_907164525.1 of Lophiomys imhausi. Lineage (NCBI taxonomy): Eukaryota > Metazoa > Chordata > Mammalia > Rodentia > Muridae > Lophiomys > Lophiomys imhausi. Next base: position 2,607,736 of record CAJQZJ010031511.1, read on the forward strand.
TTTGGTATATATTCTTGTTATTAATTATGTAACAGATGGACATTGATAAATGTGTATATCCCTGAGAAGAGAATCCATAATCCTCAGTTGTTCCCAGTGATGTAATTCATCAGCACATTCATAATTTCTCATGGTGAACTCTGTCCAGTGTCTATATTTACTACCTTCAAAAAAGAAAATACAAAGCTAATGTGTTCTTATCTCAATAGTGTTTAAGAGTTGGGGACAACATGTTTAATGGCAAGTCACATCAACATCTCTGTCCACAAAAGGAGGTTGTGAGAATATTTTCATATTACTTGGGCTTGTGTTAAATGGTTTGGGTTAAAATTCATAGAGAATGGTGTTTGTTTTATCTTAGTTGTTGTCAGGAGTTGAAGGTAATGGTGTGAGTCAATAATTATCATTTCTACCAAGGAAGTAGACTGGGTTTAGTTACTCCCCTTTTTTAGTTGCAGGGTATGTCCTTAAAAATTTTGGCATAAGAATGGCTATGCTCTTGGAGTGAAGACTCAGAGCATGTCTGAGAAAACAGTGACCAACTGTAACTCAAATTATTGCCAGGAACAACATGGCAATATATTTATAACAGATATTTATGGTGTTCTCTAATTTTTGTAGTAGATGCTAAACCAGGAAATTAGGTAGCCAGCCCAGGCTATGAATACATGTCTCAAAATCTAGGTAAACATGTTCTCCAAAGTCAGATACCATTCTCCTTTATTCTAGCCAAAGATTATTCTATTTGGTTGGTCAGATTTATATAGTAAGATTTGTTGCTAGTACACACCTACACCCACATTGACTAGCACATAAAACATCGGAGGGGATGTAAGTTTATCACAATTTGTGATTGAGCGTTTGAAGATGCCATTGTATCATGTATGACTTTAGATAGTACCAGATGTGAACTTTGAAACTCTTTTTATCTAAAAGCACCTTTCTGTCCATGGAAATTGGGGCTTAGGCTCGATCTTTAACTTGGACCATGATACAGCTCATAGGAAGAAACTGTGATAGGTATACTTTGTGTCAACTTGACTATATCTGCAAGTAACTAATACTCAGTAACTGGACACACCTATGATGGACATTTCTTGATTGAATCATTTTTAGTGGGAATACCCACCCTTAACCCAAAACTTTTGAGCTGGGAAATCAAAATTCACCTTAAGTCTGGGCCATACCATCTGGTAACATATTTACATAGATGTTGAGCCATGTATTTCTAGCCCTGATTTAGCTTCTCTCTCTCTCTCTCTCTCTCTCTCTATCTCTCTATCTATCTATCTATCTATCTATCTATCTATCTATCTATCTATCTATCTGTGTGTGTGTGTGTCATAAAAGAAGGAAACTCTTGCTCTTAACCTGATTGAGCTTGCTCTCACTGGCAAGTTCATTCATTACCTCGTGGGTATTACAGAGTATTTCTTTTGGATCCTAGTGCATACGGAAGACAAGTAGAAACATTCAGTTTCATGGACTGAACAACTGCTGTATTCTTGGGAACTCTATCAGGAGATAGCTAGTAACATCAGCTGCACTGGTGTGAGTAACTTTACCAAGATGTCTATTCTCACAGGCAATAAATTTCAGTTTATGATTACTTAAATACTTTCTGATTCAAAATTCATACCTACTACTCAGTGCAAGCCACTAGACAGTTATTTAGCTAATACTAGAAATGAAAGTTAGTACAGAGCCAAATATTTTCTTCCACATGTTTAGAGAGACAAGAATATATGTCTCGTTCAAAGAAATGGAAGACAGTCGATGTTTTGCATACCAACCCTGTTGCTACCAATATGGCGAGATACATTGCTCATCTATTTGAATTCTTGAAACATTCTTAATCAATTCAAATTCTGTGTTTTCAGAGAAAAATAGTTCATGGTCAGGTCCACAAGAAGTTCCATGTCTTCAAATTCTGGGAGTTAGACAAAAACCAGCATTCTTTGGGGACTTGTGAAGCCAGTTCCCCTTTGACAAAAGAAATCACTTCCTTTTGTCCAGTGACAGAAAGGACAAGTGGCTATTTGTGGTGGGTATTGGGATGCCCAAATGCATGTTGACCTTGGGCTCATTCAGTATTACAAATACCTATTACACACTTCAAAGTTGGTCCTAGCATTCTAGGCCTCCTGAGCTCTTCTCTCCTACCATAAAATCCCTCCAGCTCAGGAGATTCTCCCATCCCACCCCAGTACACTGTCTCCTTATCAGCCTGCCATTTTAGCTATGTTCACTCTTTATCTTCCTTTCTTGGTCTCCCTCTCCTCACACCAAATTCTCCATTCTCCCCAACTGTCTGTTTTTCTGTACACCCCCTCAATCTGTTTTGGCTTCTCTAATGGCCAGTTCCAGTCTTCTGTCCATGTTCCGTCTATTACTTTATCTGCTCTGGATTCCCCCAAATGACTCTGGCTGGTCTCTCTCATGTATGTACAACAAAAACCTCCCTCTTAACCTCACCATGGATTGTTCATGACATCAGTTTATATAGTAGCATTATCTCTTCTGCTCATGTGTGCTCAGTAAACAATGCTTCCATCAGTGGGAAGGAATATTCCCTATACTCTTTGAGAAACTACAATCCTCATGTCTGTGGTATTCTTTTGGAGTTAATCTCCCTCTTTATTTCTAGGGGTGGATGTATATGTCAAACTCGGACAATCAAAATGGCTTGTAAGTTATATTAATAAGTGTGTTTCTCAGAAAAAATTTGAAGCACTTAAGGTAGACAAGCCTCCTCAAGTTCACTTTTTAAAGAAGAATTCTAGATAGTGGGAATAGCATCAGTATGGAGGCACAAGAGTCCTACATCTAAGACACTGTGCTGGGCATAAATAAATCAATAAAACTAAATGATGAGGGATAAAATGTGACACTAAGTCTTAATAAGAATCAAATAAGTAGACATCTCTGTTTGAATCCATCTATAGTTGTATTCTCACTGCATGAAAAACAGTGAGATAGTTCTTTGATTCTTTTCCCCCTTAGGAAGGCTAGTTGTGTTTCTTTCATATGTGTTTAGCTTACATCACATATAAACACATAAGTATTTATGTGTTTGTATGTGATAACAAAGGGGACACTTATCAAGGTGACATTCTTTGTCTGGAATCAAAATGAGCAGCAGGATAGCTAGAGTTTGACTGAGTCAGCTTCACTCAGAGGTCTATCCTCTCTGCTCAAGGCTTGTGATATTGTAAAGGGAAGTGAGGGCAAGTGCTCAGAGAGCTCAGAGGAGAGAAGCTCCATGGTGGAGACATGAAGGATTCTAATTGATTGGAGGATGGCAATTAGAATGTCCTTTGGAGTCCCTTCTCTTGCTCACATGACCTTTACGAACTTAACCGAATGTGTCTCTCCTTGTTTCAGGGATGACAGTCTAAGACAAATACATGAACTGTCATAGAGCTTGGATGTCAGCTGTGCCTCTCCTGTGTTTTGTAACTACCAGAGATTTGAGTGGTTGAGGGATTTGTTCTCATTGATGATTTACTCCAAGACAGAGGCAAACGCCTTCATCACAGACTCACTAGTTCCCTGTGTGTCTAACTTAACTTTTCATTTATAGTATTTGCCACAGTGCCTGACATTATGATTATTTTAAATCTATGTTTATTAAATGATTGAATAGATTAATTCTATAAGAGGTATAAACTGGAAACACTGAATTCTAATTTGCTTGCTATAAATTTCCAGAGTTCACCTCTACCAGAAAAATAGTCTCATTTTTCGTTTTACTACAGATCATAAGATACCTGTGGTCTTGTGTGGGATGTCTACTTCCTTAACTACTCAGCTTTCCATTGTACTCCCAAGGATAAGAGTAGATTGTCCCTAAAAGACTGTGTATAATAGTATGCTATCTTTTCATCAGGTGCACAGGGCATCAGACTTAAAATATAAATAATGACCTGAAAGCAAGGTAATTTGGAGCCATTTCATAGCCGATGAACCATCATTCCTCTCTCTCATCAATGCATCTAAAACAGGCTCTCCTATCACCTTGTTCAACCTCCACCATAAAATTAATTACCTCTAGATAGACCCCATTTAATTGCTCATAAAATTGATCTTACTTTTCAGATTTTATAGCAACTAGTAAGTCATCAACAAAAGTGCTGAGAATAAATGGGCTGCTCATTAGTTACCTTGAAATAAAACAAAATAAAATAAACTCATGATGAATATAGGGGCCTTGGCAACTGAGAAGATGATATGTGGTGGACACCTGTAAACAACACAGAAACATTGAAGAGCTCATCAAAGAGAGTTTAAAAACTGCCCAAGTAATTCAAGACACAGTAAAAATTGTATTTGGACTCAGTTTGAAAATCAAATGCATTTCATTTCAAACTAGCACACACACACACACACACACACACACACACACACACACACACACACACGAGAGAGAGAGAGAGAGAGAGAGAGAGAGAGAGACTCTACTGGTCATGCACTAGTATGGAAGCATTTAGGTTATAAAACAAATCATGGGTCAATGTTAGTAAAACCACAGCTCCATCTGTGTTTCTCTATGTCATCATTCCTTACCTCAGAAAAAAATTAATCTGTCTGTTTTGTATTATGTGTCTGTCAGTACATTAATCACAATAATAATTGTTTCATTGGCTATTGTTAAAGTTTAATGAGACACTGAATACAGAACACCCAATGAATACTTTAGTCCAAAGGAAACATTTAATTAGTGTTAAGTGTTACTATATTTTTAGTTCTTCCCAGGTTGGTGAACTAACAAATAGACAAAAACACATGGAAGTGACACAACATAGTCTTCTGGAAAGATGATGAACTTTTCAGATTTGTGTTCGGAATCCAAGTCCAGTCTGCAATCTTGAGGGAACTGTGTGATCATTGTAACCCTCTGTGTATTCATTCTATAAAGGGATTCTTAATTGATTGGATGTGAAGACATCCTGAATGAGACTTAACTCAGAAGGACATTCACTGAAGCTGCTCACATATATGGCCAACTCTGACTTCTGCCCAAATATGTCTTGTTCTTTTACCATTTTGAATGGAGGCACTAAGGTTGCTCAAGTTCATCTGTTGACTTAGGTTGGCTGAAGAGCTAGACGTAGGAACAGGAAAACACTCCTTGATACCTGCTCCTGAATGGTGCTCTGAAATCAAATGGTTCTATTCAGCTGTCAGATGTCCGAGTTTTTCCAGGGCATACATTAGCTGTTGTTTTCTCTAAAATTTCATACCTCTTTCTTTGCTTCTCAATCCATATGTCTTTGAAACTTATTTTATTCTTCTAAAGAGAAGAATAGCACCAAACTGTTGGCAGCAAACTTTGACATATGTGGTTCATTTGTAATCACTTGTATCCTGCTTTCACATCAACATTAGTTAGTTTATGTATACATTCCTGTCTACTGTCATTATTTAGAGGAGGCGATTTTTCTCTTTAAACTCTTCAGGTGGTCAAATGGTGTAGTTGCTTTTCACTATCAAAATGCAGTCCCATTCAAATAATGCCCTTTGTGTAACTGTGACATACAATTACAGACATGTGAATGGACTAGTCTGTCCTACCTTGAAGTTCAACACAGGCTTCACTAAAGGTGTGTCAAATGATTGGAAGGAATATGAACCAGTATGGAGAGCTCATGGGCCAGAGACCATGTGATAGTTCTTTGAGGGGTATCAACCTTGAAGCTTAGAACTCAAACCTCAATTACATAGTTCAAAGATATAGTTCAATAAAAACAGAGAGCCAAGATGCTATTGTAGACCTATGGGGGGGGGAGTGTCAAACAGAGTATCTGGTAGTAAAGTTTGATAAATGATGAGGGCAGATCTGGTAGGTGTTATAGACTTAATTAATGAGCTCCTAGGTATCATATGCTGTGGCAAACAGACTTGGATTCTTGTTGGCATCATCTATGAATTGACACTGGAATATATGAATGTATCTTATCAGGGATATTCATTATACAGAAAGTGTGGCCTTAGATCAAATGAGTCTGAAGAGTGTTGGTTAAGCCAAGTACATCATAGAATTGCCAGACTTCTCAGAAGCCCGTAATGTTAATATCACTTTCTAAGTCTGGCCATTTACCAAATAGCATGAGCAGACAATCCTTTTTTTTAAATTGATAACATTGAGCTAGAATCCCATGAGATACTGCTTTTGAGAGCACAGCTCAATGCTATTCCTAGATGTTTGTATCATTTTCTTGAGATAATTCTGTGCATTTATTTATAGTGTGACTTGCTTTAGAAAAAAAATTTAAAGCAATCAGTACATGAGCAATCCACACAGACTAGCTTAACTTTGGTCTTTAAAACTAAATATATTGCTTGACCGGGAATAATCTTTCATAAATTCTCTTGAGAGTATGAGAATTTATTTCTTCTCAGTGGCAAAAAAAAATAATCTCAGACAAGAAACAATGTATCAGCAAGCAATCACATGAAGGTAGAGGGTGACTGGGGCTTTCTAGAGTTGAGTCTTGGAACTATATACTCAGGATGCTATTTCTCCAAGAGCTATGTGCCATCAGTCTATGGAACTAATGAGGCATGTTGGAGCTAGGAGAGTTTGCATTTAGTTTTCTTTACAAAAAGCCATCCAGCATCTGGAAAATGTTCCTAACCTTTTGTGATCTTAATTTTACTATATGCAAAGTTGAAAAGAAATATCCATGTCCACAGTCCACAGGTTGCTGACATTAAGAGGAAAACTATCTATAAATTCCCAATTTCATAAATAGAAGCTCCAGGTTTGCTTTTTGGGAAGATATCATTGATTATGGTACACGCCAACAATTCAGAAAGTACCCCAAACATGCTATAAAATATACACTAAAGTCCTTCCATCGGAGAAGGGCATAGCCAACTTCTTGAAAGTTGAGATTGACAGGTTGTGGACTCTTAGCAAGTATTAGTTTTGTGTGGAGGGAATCAGTAAGTAGAAATTTCAGTGAGGGAACATTCATGACCCAGGGTGGTGCATCTGTATCCACAGGCTTCCTTTTGTCAGTAGGTGGTGGGAACTGGAACTGTGAGTGTTCTATGTGAGGATATTTGACTTCCCTGGTGATCAGAAACTGAATGTAAATAGGTAACTTTCTCTGTGTCATTTTGGTTACATAAAATGCCCTTATTCAAGTCACCTGTTGCTCCCAGAGGCCTGCTCTAAATGAATTTCAGACTCATGTCCTATGCTTTTGTTGACTTAGTAGTTCCTATAGTCCCATTCATGGAACTCCAAAATCTCTTTTGCTTTAAACCTTGAAATGTTAACAATCTGGTTGCAGCCCTCCATAGAGTTATAAATAAGCTGCAGCTATGAAAGGACCTAGTATATTCCTTCGTGTCCTACACTACCAGTTTGCTTTCCCCTCAGTGAGGTAAAGTTGAAATTCTCTTCATAGAATCACACAGACTTCTGATAACTCTCCTACTGGGGCAGAAAAATAAAAATACATAGACTTGGTCTTCTTAAATACAAATAAAGTAATATTTTATATTTAGTTTTTCCAAATGATGTTCCCTTTTCAACATTATTAGCAAAGAAAATTAGGACTTTATGTCTCTGCTGTCAACATCAATATCATCTTCAAGGCATGGAGCTGCCCACTAGGTGTTAGGGAGATGTTAATAAGGCACTTAGTACAAAGTGAGTCCGAAGGAGACTAAAAATCACAGAAATGAGACAAGAATGTCATAAATAATTGTCTTTTATATCTGAGATCAGGTAGGTATTAAAAAAGCTAACAACTTTATTTTTGCTTGTTATAATTACTTTTTAAACCCATTTTAGTGCTGATGTTTTTACTCTGCCTTTGGATGGAAACTCAGTTTACCTGATTTCCTTGGCTCTTTAAGTGACAAATTTTTCCCCGTTAACTTATTTATTTAATCACTTTATAGTTTGATTACACCCTCCCTTCTCTCTTCCCAGTCCGACCCTCACATTCCCCTTTCCTTTATCTTAAGAGAAGAGGAGGCCCATCTTGTGTACCAACCTACCCTGGTTCATCAAGTCACAGTACGACTAAGCACTTCCTCTCTCACTGAGGCCAGACAAGGCAGCCCAGCTATAGAAAAGGGATCCAAAGGCAAGTAACAGAGTCAGAGACAGACCCCACTGAAATTGTTAGGGGATCCACATGAAGAACAAGCTGCACATCTGCTACATATATGTAGGAGGTCTAGGTTCAGTCCATGCATGCTCTATGGTTGGTGGTTCAGTCTCTTTGAGCCCCCACAGGCCTAGGTCAGTTTCCTCTGTAAGTCTTATGGTGTCCTTGGCCCCTGAAGCTCCCTCAATCCTTCCTCACACTGTTCCACAAGACTCCCTGAGCTCTGCCTGTTGTTGGCTGTGGGTCTCTGCATCTGTTTCCATCAGGTGCTGGATGAATCCTCTTAGAAGACAATTATGCCAGGCTCCTGCCTGCAAGCATAGCAGATTATCATTGATAGTGTCAGGGGTTGGTTCTTTTCCCTGGCGTGGATCTTAAGTTGGGCCAATCAGTGGTTGGCCATTCCCTCGATCTCTGCTCCATCTTTATCCCTGAAAATCTTGTAGGCAGGACAAATAATTGGGTTGAAGGTTTTATGGGTGGGTGTTTCCCTCCCTCCACTGGAAATCCTGCCTGGCTACAAGAGGTGGTAACTTCAGGTTGCATGTCCCCTGCTGCTAGGCGTTTCATCTAGGGTCACTCCCATAGACTCCTTGGAGTGGTCTCTTGTCCCAGAGATGCCCCCTCACTGATTTCCATTATTAATCTCAGTCTTCCTCCCACACTTGATCCCCACCCCCATTCCCCTTTCCACCCCCACTCCTACCTAGTTCCCTCTCTCCATCTACTTCAGATATAAATTTTATTTCCCTTTCTGAGCGAGATTCAAGCATCCTCCCTTGAGCCCTCCTTGTGACTTAGATTCTTTGGATCTGTGGATTGATTGTGGCATGGTTATTCTGCAATTTATGGCTAATATCCATTTATAAGTTAGTGTGTACCGTTTCTGTATCTGGAATACCTCACTCAGGGTAATATATTTTAGTTCCATGCGATTGTCTGCAAATTTCATGATGCCCTTGTTTTTAATAGCTGGGTAGTATTCCATTGTGTAAATGTATCACATTTCCTTTACACATTCTTCAGTTGAGGGACATCTAGGTTGTTTCCAGTTTTGGGCTATTACCAATAAAGCTGCTATGATGACAAATTCAACCATAGTATGGAGTTAGGAGATAAAGATACCCAGACCTCATAAATGAGTTTGTGAATATCTGAACTCTTTTTTTTTTTTTTTCTGCGACACAGTTTCTCTTGTAGCCTTGGCTGTCCTTGACTAGCTTTGTAGACCAGGCTGACCTTGAACTCACAGAGATCCATCTGCCTCTGCCTCCTGAGTACTGGGATTAAGTACTCAGTGCACCAGCATGCTCAGCAAATGAATATCTAAATTCTTACTAGGAGTTACTCAGACCCCACTATTAATCTCTGGAGACAGAAAGGTGACTTTTCTCATCTTCTACTCAGATTTTTTTTTTGACAACTTCTGAGTTGTCCATGAACATTTTTTTTTTTTAATTTTTTGCCATCTAAGGATTGTGAGTTTCCATCCACAGGGAGCTTTTTTTTTTTTTTTTTTTACCAGCACTGTCACTGATGCATACCTGTGCTCAGTGTCACACATTAGGCATGCTGAAAGAAAAGATGTAGAGTTTGGGTAAAGAATAGTGGGAGTGAGGAATGTTTCCTACTGGGCATTTCTTGACTGGTACTCATAAAATGTTGTGATCTCACCAGGAAGGGGCCAGGGAGCAGGGGTTGGGCAAACAAGCAAAATACCACCTAAACTCCTTTGTTGTTGTCCTGCAGTTTTCATTTCTGCCAGAGAAATTGCCTTTCCCTTTCTGAGCAGGTGTTTTGCTAAGTCTCCTGAAAGTTCTAGGCAGAAACATACTATTGTCATGCACAAGGGGAACTTCCTTGTTTGTGTCTTCCTGAATAGCTCAGGGATTCTGGCCTACTAAAGCACCCACCCCACAGCCATGGTTTCTTATCTTTATCTCTTTAGAAGGTTGACTTTTGGGGTGACACTCCCTTAGAAAGGGCCACAGGCTGCCATTCCACTTTATCTTGTCACAAACCCCTCTGTATTTGTTAGATCCCTAGTTAGAGTAATGTGACTCTATAATCCCTCAGTCTGAGGTTACTCTAATTTTCTTAGGGATGGGCTAGCTTAGATGTTAGCTCTGCTTCAACTATACAGACAAATAAAACTGGCTGTTCTAGGCAAGGGAACATAACTCAGAGGGTAAAGCACTTAAGAGGCAAATGTAAAGACCTGAGTTCAATTCTCCAGAACCCACATAAAAACTGAGAGCAGTCTACTGTGGGGAAGTGGGAGGAGAGACAGGAGAATCTCTCAAAGTTTAGAGGCCAACCAGCTTGGAGCACATAAGCACACAGTGCTGTAGCGAGGCAACAAAAAGAAGACCCTGCTCAAACAAGGCCAGAAGTGAGGGCTGTCCTCTGACCTTCATTTGTGTACACACACACACACACACACACACACACACACACACACACACACACA